>BQNB010043623.1:9572-45399 GCA_026074375.1 Tanacetum coccineum | reverse complement strand
TCATGTTCTAATTAAACGTTATACTTCCAACAAACTAGAAACCCCTATTGTCAAATGTAAGTTTGTGGGGGTATCTAAAACTGCAGGATATACTACTTCTACTATCCATATGAGAACAAAGTGTTTGTTGATCGTAATGGAGAGTTCTTGGAGTCAGGTTAACATCTTCAAGAATTCAGTGAGAGCGATAAGATTCTTGATGAGATTCAAGATCCTCCGATTGAACCACAAACTGAAGAACCTTCTACGAGTTCTATTATACTAAGTGATTTTGAGTTGGTTGTAGAAGAAGCTAATCCTACAAATGTTGTAGTACAAGCTCCTCCTGAGAACCAAGAGAATTGTACCTGTTGCAGCTATTCTTCGCAGACCAGATAGGGCCTCTCATCCTCTTGAGAGATATAATGGTTACCTGATAGATTCATAAGCTCGTGATCATGAAGAACCTCAAACCTACCATGAAGTTATGTTTGGTTCTGAATTAGATCAATGGCTTGAAGTAATGAATGCATAGATGCAATCCATGAAAGATAATGAAGTCTAAGACTTGGTTGATCTTCCACATGGCAGCAAGAATGTCGGCTGCAAGTGGATCTTCAAGAAGAAAACTACCATACATTCAAAGCTAGACTAGTAGCGAAAGGTTATACACAAACTCAAGGAATTGATTGTAGTGAAACTTATTCGCCTGTGCTCAGCACTATAGCTATAAGGATGCTATTTGTTATAGCTACATACTATGATTATGAGATATAACAAATGAACTTGAAAACTGCCTTTCTAAATGGTCACCTATATGAAGATGTTTATATGGAGAGACTGGAGGGTTTTCAAAGTCCAAAGTATCCTAAACGAGTTTGCAAACTTTAGAGTTTCATTTATGGTTTGAAGAAAGCACTTTGTAGCTGGAATATGAGGTTCGATGAGAAAATCAAAGAGTTTGGTGTTATTCAAAATACTGAAGAACCATGTGTCTACAGGAGAACTAGAGAGGATAAAGTAGTTTTTTTAATCCTGGATGTGGATGACATACTTATGATGGAAAATGATATCCCTGTACTTGAAGGTGTAAAAGCATGGCTGAAGATATGCTTTGCCATGAAGAATTTAGGAAAAGTTGCTTATATTCTAGGGATCAATATTTATAGAGATAGATCTAGGGGAATTCTGGGATTAAGCTAAAGCACATACATATATAAGATCCTAAAGAGGTTCAAGATAAACAACTCTAAAATAAAGTGGGTACCCATGACGGTCAAGAATTATTTGAGCGATGGTCAAAGTCCGACTATTTATAAGAAGGGGAGAAGGATAGGAAAAATTCCATATGCTTTGGCTATAGGATAAATTATGTATGTTATACTTTACACGAGGCCTGATGCATTTTATGCGTTGAGCATGACATGCAAATTTTAAAAGGATCCTGGAGAAGTACATTGGAATGTTGTGAAAAGCATTATGAGGCACTTAAGAAGGACCAATGACATGTTTTTGGTTATGCAGATTTGGAGGATGAGCTTAGTGTAATATGGTTACACATATGCTATTTTCCAAACTGGTCGAGATGATACAAAGTCTCAATCAGTCCACGTGTTCAAAATGAATGGCGGAGCGGTAGCGTGGAGAAGCTCAAAGTAAGATACCATAACAATGTTATCTGTAGAAGTCGAATACATTGTTGTATCAGAAGTTGCGCAAGTAGCTTACTGGATGAAGAAGTTCATAAAGGAACTTGGTGTGGTACCAAGTATTGAGAACCCTATGAAAGTGTATTGCAATAATTCAAGTATTGTCCTACTTGCTAATGAGTGCATAACACATATAGGCAGTGGACATATTCTTCGCAGACATCATTATATCTGCGAGGTTTTTAGTCTTCAAAATATAGAGCTCATAAAAGTCCATATTTATGACAATACCGATGATCCTTTTGAAGGCATTATCGTGCAATAAACATGAGTTTCATGTTAATGAAATGAGACTTTATCATAGTTTTATTCATGTATTTGGGGGTTGGCATGTTACAAGAGTATGGCTAGAGTTTGGTTGGGCTAATGGAGAGTCATGTCATTGTTGTTGCGTGTTCATGTCGAGCATCACGATTATGGGGTACTCGATTAAAACTTAAGTGCTATGTTGAACATTTTCCGCTTAAAAGAAGCTTTCACTATCGTGTAGCTTCAACATTACCAAGGCTTAACAACTATCATCCTCACATAAGTTATCACGACCATCATTCCGAGAAGTTTCCCAAAAGGCCAGACTATCAAGCACATGTGTAAGTGATGTATATGGAAACGTATTTCTTTTGGATATATTTTTTCAAACAAAATTATGGCACAAAAAACTGGATACTGAATGTATACACTAAAAAACAAATATACCAAGGTACAACTACGCTCGCCACTTGAAGCCTGTAAATACCCAATTCGTCATCGAAATAGAGGAAAAAGAAGGACAAAAACAGATGTTCCTGCTGTTATTGCTCCGACAAAAACCAGAAACCGGCGAGGTTAGCTGTTGTAATGATCTGGCATTTTTTGTACTTGACCCTTTAGACCAAAAATATTAAGGATCATGTCGTGTTGCCCTTTAGAGATTGCTTGGTCTTGCTTATGATCGCAGGGTGCCAGGTTAGACTGCGAATCAAAAATAACCTCCTTTGACATTCCAATGGATTGGTATTACACATTATACGGGAGTGTACGATGGGCACGAAATGTCGCTTCTATTGAGTTGCCAAACACTTTTCATCTTGCTCATTAAGACTTTTTTCTAAGTTATCATGTACTAAATATTATGCCATGTTTTGCTACTTTAGACTTTTGGACCGTCATAAACATTGTGAAGGAAAGCATTTATGCATAAACATGTGGTTAGGTAAATAACTATGTTCAATATTTGTATGGTGATGGTTGATTACGTGTATTGTGTTTTTAAACTTTTGAAGTGGCCCATGGTCAATTTTTTAAGGTTGCAAGCTCATTGGATTAGTCTCGCCACGATGCAAGACTATATCATACATTTGTTGAAGTGTGTCATAAGAACTATAGAAACCGTGTTGAGATTATAATAGTTCCGTGTTTGCAAAAACCAAACGTAAGTTAATTTAATATTAACACACGAAAGTCGATCTCATGTTCGGGCTAGGCTTATGCATTGCAAGCATTACGATTGTACACAGACGCTTCGCGGCACCGCGCGGACTTTAAAATCCTTGTTTATGACAAACTCTTTATTGTGATTGGATCAAATGAGTTATTACACCAAACTGTAAAAAAAATCTTATCCACAACCCTAAGGGTTGTGGTTACAATTATCCATATTTAATTAATTAATTTTCACTTGTTACTATGCTATTAATACTTATTATTACGACTTTAATAAACTTCTTATTTTAACTCAATTTCCGTGTCCATACCCGTTGCTATTTATCCTTATTGAACTTATTGTAATGCTCTTTAGCTTAAATATTTATTGTATACGTTTTTAGAGATTATTTAAGAATGTTCAACAAATGGCTAAGAAATTATGTGACTTTTTAGCAATTCAATTGACTGACATATCTATTGGCCTGTTTTATTTTGTAGCATTCGCAATTTTATATAAATACCAAAAAAAGTATTGCTAGAATTTAATAACACGTGTAGATATAAAAAAAATCTATTTTTGTTACCACATATTATCATTAGCTATTAATATTAGTTTCATATAAGGTGGATATACCTTTCAGTTAAATTACCACGTTGACATAACAAACCAACATATTCATTGTCATGAAAATTATTTATTTAAACATTTCAAATTTAACGAGAACATTTATTGTTGTTTGCATTTATTATTGCACCTTATCAAGCACGTCTTCAAATCTTGTTCAACTGTAAAGTCCAAATCACACACAAGATACAAGTCAAATCATGATAAATAAAAAAGTTTATGATATAAAGATGGCCTTCTAATTTAGTGTGAAAAAGTATAAATTTATATTTTAAAAAAGTAATAATACTTTTTGTGTTGGTTGTTGTATAGTGAAAATTTATAGATGGTTAATATAATAACATATATAATTAAATTCTTAAAGTGTAGTTTGGTTTGATAAATAACAATATTGATGGTAAGAAGAACAAAATTATATGATTCTATATGTATAAAAAACTAATGCCTAATCTATTGCAAGTATAGAAATCGTGTAAAAATCATACAAAGTGATTTTTAAAAGGTGAAACTGAAAATATCGTTTGATGTCGATATATAAGAACCTTCATATGAGGGTTTTCGTACACAAGCTTTCATTCGATGGGTTTACATACGAAGTAATTTTTAGGAGGTGAAAACACACATGTTCAATATAGTAAAATATAAAATAAAATATCTTTTATATTTTATAAAGTATCTTTTCTTGAAATCTAAATAAGTTATCTTATTTCAAAGTAACACGATTTATTTGTTTTTATACGTAATAGTGTGAATATAAATGTTTGTTTAAAACAATAATAAATATTATTGAAAGGATAAATAAATGTACCAGGGTCTGGCATCAAACAATTTTGCAAAGAACAACCGATCATGCAGTACTTTCTGCCCAAACTGGTTTTAGGAAACTTGGATTTATAAGTAATGTGTTCATGAGAATCATTTTGAGGTTTGAGGGCCTTGGGTGTTTCACTTGGTGGGGGGGGGGGTGGGGGGGGAGGAATATCTACCTAGTCTACGATGACTGAATCATGCTAGACAATTTTGATGGAGGCTTCTTGGCTACCTGTTCGATGGAGATCGGGAAAACATTTGTTTCAAACAAACCCCAATAACATGGTAAGTTTTTCCTCAGGTTCTTTTCCATCAAGCAACACCCACTGATTAAACAACCCTCCCCAACAAACGTAATATAAACCACGGCATTCCCACGTTGTGCTCACAACGTCAAAATGACTAAGTACTTATGAATGATTAGATGCTTTAAACTATAAGACAAATCCCATCTTTATGATATGTCACCTACCGCCTATCTCAAATCGAGATAGATCGCTCAATCGAGAACGAAAATTGTGACCTTTTATAGGCAAATATAAGCTTAATAGTAAACAAAGTTTTAAATGCTCATTAATATCTATTTTTTGACAATATATCTGACCAACGACCTATTATTTATGATCTACTTATTAGGCAGAAATCAAGCGTAGAAATTATGTTTGAATAAATGATTGATACATTTAGCTATTCACGTTATTTAATGTGCTTTGATCATCTTATGTATGTGATATCAAATCATACGAAATAATTACATCACTTTAGGGTGTAATTATATATATGTAATGCAAAGTTTACAAGACATGGTAACATACCATATGCTCACTTTTCCAATTTGAATTGCGTGTTTTTTTAATCAATTTATGTCCTACTACAGTAAAATTTACTCTGAATTTATATTTGTATTTGTTAATTAACAAGGTTTGAAAACTTACGCTCCGCGACGAGGTGTTTGTGTTGCAATGCTACTTTTATCCTTTGTACATTTTGTAAGGCAGTCTAGAAATTTAGGCAACGCAACCTTAAAAAAATCATTACATTTTTACAAGGGCTTTTGCAATGAATCCCAATACATTCTACACATTTTACTTAACTTTCAATTTCAGTTAACATTGCATCATAACTTTTGCGATGCAGTCTTTATCCCCTCTAATAGAACATAAAATCACATATAAAAAGCACATTATTTGCTAAAAAATTTAGAAATCAAAGTAATAAAGAATTTGGTTGTCATTCAGTTGTGTTGTCCTAGACCAAAAACCAAGGTGCATGATATTCTTTGCCACTTCTCTCTTCTTTTCTGCTGATGCCGTAGTTGATCCATCAAACTCAATTGGCACGTCACGTTTATTTGTTTGTACACATAAAAAAAAAAGCAAAGTGGTGTTTGATGACATCAAATAACGTCACACTATTGGCATCATTTATCCTATCTATATTATAAGATTTGATACTTAATTGCTTATCTTTATGAATTTCAGTTATTATCGAGCAATTGGCGAAAGATGGAGAAAAGAACGTGTTTTGGAGCATAAACGAAGAAGTTTAAGAAAGTCTACTAAATCTGAAGAATACATCGTATCATTATAGAAAAATAATCCTTATCCCAAGACTTAGAAGAATTCAAGACCATTTTCTGACTTTGAAGAATTATCATAACAACACCCACATACCCCCAGCTGCCGTAACCACACAGCCGAAAACTACGTAAATGCCACATAGGAGTACCACACACACGCCCCAAGCTAAAACACTTCATCCCATATCATGAAGCCTCAATACGCCGTATTGAGTGGCGGTTAAAGATTATTCAGAATTATATATTCGTGGGGCTAACGTCAAATACTCCCAATATGTTGTATTGGACCACTCCAATACGACGTATCGACCTGATTTCAGAGCCTATATAAAAAAAAACCCTACATTTCGGTTTCCAACAAGCTTTAACCACCAAGTACGATTTCTCAGACGATTTTAGAAGCCAAGAAGGTCCTGCAAGAGCATCAATTCAATAGGAAAATTCGTGTAATCATTATACTCCGTTATACGCGTTCGGGTTAAGCGTAACATTCTCGTTACTTTATAACCGTACATCTATGAAATTGTGTAAGAATACAAATTACTACCTATGGGCATCCCTATAGGTATTAGCAATGTTTATGAACATTTGGATGTTTGATTTGTTTATGTCGATTGTTTACTCTTTTTGCATGATAATTAGATTATCACTTCATACCCGTTCATATATATTATATATACGTATGTCATGTAAGCACATAATGTAACAAGACATGTAAGCAAGCAAACAAGTAGTGTGTATGCACTTTGAAAATGTTTAATGTGATACAAATCTGTAACACCCCCAAAAATGTGTCGTAGCGGAAATATGTCTAGGAGTGTTACTTCATAATACAACAGCACAAGATACAAGAGAACGACCTCTAAATGTTTCGTTTGAAAAGTAATCTCGTTGATTTTCTTGAAATTGATCTAATATTTTGTCCCATAATTGCATCACAATGAAAAGCTTGAAAACAATACAACAGGATTTGATCATTTGAATGTAGTAGACTCCAATTCATATCAAGTAGGTCAAGTATCTAATTCACCTAAGAAAAACATGCTTAAAACGGTCAACATAAAGTTGGTGAGTTCATAGATTTTGTAAATGTAAATGATGGATCAAATATTTGTAAAGAGTATATGACTATTTCAATCGTTATAATAGTCGTCAAAATTGCATGTATGTATGTTGCTCCAAAGATGTGTATGACTATTGTATCCCATACAAAAATCACAAAAGTTAAGTATAGTTGTACCAAAGCTTTTGTAAATTATGCATGACCATTGTATCCAATAAAATAGTCACCATGCATGATTACGATTTCACCCCTAAGTTTATGAAACTGCTGCGTAGACTTATATGTATTCAACTTTATTCGAGGCACAGTAATTGTTCGTGTGTATGTAGTTGTTGGCCCGGTAGATACCAATCCAGTCGTGCCCCGACATAGTATAACGTTCATCTCCAGTGATAGCTAATCACCCGAACGGGGATTGTCAATCCCAAATAGATCTATTTTATAGGGGTGTGCATGGTTCGATTTGGTTTGGTTTTTGGCTAAAACCAAAACCGAACCGAAATATTCGGTTTTTACAAAACCACCAGTTTCGGTTCGGTTTTTCGGTTTTAAACCGTTTATATTTGGGTGTGGCCAGTTTATATCAAAACAATTGTTTTATGTTGAAAAATGGATATTATTCTTTACTTTTTTTGTCAATTTGAGCATAATAATGTTTATCCCAAATTTCTACAATTACACACATATAAATGAGACACACACACATGCAAATAAATATATACATAGTATGATCATTATCACTTATGTAATGATATATTGTCAAATAAACACACGTACATGACAAACACAAACACGCATATAAACATTAAGATAAATATATTATAATTACACCCACAAAATGAATATGAATTTAAAATATTGATTTATTATTTATTTATTTACATTATATAAATTATATATTATATAATAAAATAGGTTCGGTTCGGTTTTTGGACGAAAACCGAAATCGAACCGAAATTTTTCGGTTTTTGAAAAAGTAAAAAACCGAACCATCGGTTTCTAGTTTCGATCGGTTTTTTTTTTGGTTTTTTTGGTTTTCGGTTCGGTTTTGGTTTTTTCTGCTCACCCCTACTATTTTATAACGTTCGCGCTTACCCTCCGAGTAATTAACAGTTCATGCAACTTAAACTAATCCGTAATAATAAAAGTAGAGTATAGTTGTTGTGTCCATAAGTGTAAACAAGTATTGTATCTCACCGTGAGATATGAAAATGAGTGTAAACAAAGTTGTAACGCGTTTGTAGATACGTTGTGAAAACAAGTATGTAAAAGTGTATGTAACCAAGTTACGAAATCTAGTATGCCATCACATATGTAAAAGAGATTGCAAATGAATATGTAAACAAGTTGTAACGAGCATGTATTCTCCCCCGATATTTGTAAAGTGATGTAAAACAAGAGAAAAAGGGGCTATAAACTCACCTCGATGATGTAGAACGATTGGCAGGAATGCGCATATTAAGCACAACACAAACGAAAACCGGAACGGCTCGACCAAGAAGTTGTGGTTCATCTTAACGGCTATGACCCACTAGCCTAGGATAATGTATTTGGGTTTTCTGATGGATGAGTACATCAACGCGACACTTTGATAAATGATTTGGATTTCAAGTTGTAAGGGTTTGGTGGTTGGTTAAATAAAATAAATCAAAAAGTAAAAGCAAAGTATGTAATATATTCCGTATATATTACATATGAAAGATGAAATTGTTAGCCTCAAAATATTGAGCCGAACAGGAAGTTCGTTCATTACGTGTACGAGTCTCGGTCATTTAATTAGTTAATGTTGTAATAGTATAATATCGGGAATCGGGCTAGATAGTTAATCTAATCTTGTATATGTTTTGGGTTTAATCCCAAGCAAAACCCAAGCCCGGGTCCTAGTTAAATATCCCGCGCGTCATTTAACGCGACGGGGTATATAAACTCTTTTCTATTTAGAAAAGAGTTAGTTGTTAAAATAATAAATCTTTTCCTTTTCCAAAATTCTCTCATCTCTCTCTCTCTCTTCTTTCTCTCTCTAAAACAACTCACCTCCTTTCTCTTTTCTAGATCAAATTCGTGTATGATATATATGTTATGAAGTGATTACGGGATCCTACAATTGGCATCAGAGCTTCAAGGGTGGATTTGTGTTTGATTCTTGTGGTTGATTAGCAAATTTCGTGGCTTATTTTGGTTCTAAAAGCCCACGGCTCAAAAAGCTTATTTGGGCTTAATTTGTTGGTTAATCTTGTGGTTTTTCTTGTTACTAATGCTAAAGAAGTTCATGTGTTGCCACTACAAGTGATTAACAAGGCTCAAGTTCGAAATCTAGCTTAAAAGATTCGAATTTATTTGGTGTTCTTCGTGGAGAGTTGCCTAATTTTGGACGATTCTCAAAGAAATACGAGTTAAGGTGTGTTTAAACTTGATATACACACTTAGTATTGCATGTTAGAGCCTTGATTCGTGGATAGAAAAGCTTATTTGAGTGATTTTGTCAAATTCGACCTTGTGTTCATCGTGGAGGGTTGCTTATTTAAGTATTTGTTCTTCACGGCGGTTTGACTTGGTCAACGGCGAGTTGCTCACATAGCCGGCGAGTTACTATAAAAAGTTAGGCGGCGAGTTGCTAAACGGCGAGTTGCTCAAAGGAACAGGCAGCGAGTTAGTCAGACCAAACAGCGGTTTGAGTATTTTATTAGGGCAGCGAGTTGTCAAAAGAAGCAGCGGTTTGATTATTCTATTACACGTCGGTTTGCTTTATATTTATTGCCAGCGGTTTGGTTAAGTGAAGGCGGCGAGTTGTGTAACTTCAGCAGCAGTTTGATTAAAAAAAAAGTGTCCAGAAGAAACCCTTTTTAGCGACACTTTTTTCGGGAAAAATTAAGTAAAATAAAAAAAAATTCTATAGCCTTTTTAGCTTATTTTTACACCAAATTTAGATTTTGGTAATAAGGTAAAAATTTTTTTTTCATAATCCAACTGCGCCGAATTCCAAACAAATCATCAAACCATAAGCCAAAACTAAAAGCATCAACAAGGACTTAAACTACGTAAATCATACAAGAAACAAACCTCAACAACAATCGATTATTCATTCACGGTTTTTTATTGATTTTGTAAAATCCCGTTAAATCATTTATCGGTTTTAATCATAGACGTGTAAAATCCCGTGAACGTGAATTGACATACAAACCACAACTGCAATCACATCATATCCACAAAAGACTCCACAAATCTTTTAAATTCATAATTCAGATAATTGAAAGAAAGATACCTTTTCTTGTGTTCAGATTCTGGAAAAAACATACAAAATGCAACTAATTCAAGACAAATCAAAAGAAAGTTGCATGGTATCTTTTTAACAACTTCATTCACACCTCAAGTGTCTTTCAAACAACGAATTAAAAGAAACTCAAATCGAATATGGATTCAAACGCGCATTTGCAACACTCTTTGGTCAAGATCTAGAGGACTTTCCACGGGCACATTGTTCCTGTACAATGGATAATACAAAAGCAACTTGACAACGAAGAATTTCAAGAGATTGGATTCATGTCTGCTTTTAAAGTACTCGAGACACAGTTTCAGGTGTTCATCAAGTCACGGTTTTATTTAGATGATGAATATGTTGACATGACACGCAACAAATTCCTACAATACACTCGACTCGATATTCCGAATTCCGTGACACATGATCCAAACACATGGAAATCTGTTAGAAGTCGATTGGTGAAAGAGCACAACTAAAAAATGGAGTATGAAAGCAGGGTGATTGAAGACAAATCCAGAAACAAAGGAAAAGATTATACGAGTAATGCATTAGATGCATTGGATGCTAGTTCAGTTATCATTGAAAGCAATGGGACAGAATCAAAAGAGCAGGATACAAGCAGCAGATCAGGGAATGATGCACATGTTGATGATGCAGATATCAGACCCATATATGATGAACAGCCAATGGCTGAGGTATAAATGACTGCTGATGATAATGTATCTGCTACAGGACAACAGCATACTGAGCAACCTGAATTCATTAATGAAGGAGAGGTTGACCAGAATGCTGAACAATGTCATGACATGTCCTTTGCCTGTAAAATTATATGATGACAAGACAACTGAACTTCTCAAATCAATCACTTCGAGTCTGAAAATGTTTGTTCTCAAAAGACTTGTTGCCCAGTGTCAAAAAGATTTGCAAAACTCGAAGCACATTGTATTAATCTTGAATTACAAATGAAAAGTTATGTTTAAAATCAGGGCAACCAGAGTCAATTTTTGAAGAGAAAAGTAATGATGCCAGGTTAAAATGATATCGATGTAAGTGAAACAATAAACAATCGAATTGGAAAATGGTGTGGCTAAATTTCCTTGCAAAGAATGGCAGTTACATAGGAAAAGCGCATTGAAAACAGATTTACAAAGATCTTTTTGATTCTTTTCAAAAGTACACGTGTTCAGACCTAAAACCAGATGACTCTTTAAATGGAAACAACTGAACAAAAAGTCTGTAATGAAAAATGCTGATGTACTAGTCAGAGTCAGAAGTAAAAGGGGTTTGCATTGAGCCATAATAAATGTGTTTATGGAAACTAACAGGAAATAGTATGTGAATACTAAGTTTGCAAAGCCATCAATCTTGAGAAAACGGTTGGCAACCACTCAAAAACCAATACGTTGTTAGACTACCTCGACTGCGTTTAAGGTCTGAACGACCTAGAATTTCAAAACCACGATTTGCCTCCCAAGTTGATGTGAATAACGACTTGTCAAAACCAGTCACTACACATTATTTGCCTAAAAGAATGAGAATCTGCCCTGCAAAAACCTCTATTATGATTGCAACTAGCTCGTCTAGGTTTAGCTCAACGACATTGTTCATAAATCACTACCTAGAGAAGGCTGAAGAAAAAGGCATAAGAACACTCTGAACTCCTAGAAAATTTTTCTGACTGCCAACATTTTTGTTTGCTCGACATGTCAGAAATGTGTCTTTAAATGCCAATCAATGACGCTTTGTGTAATAAAATTTCCGGAAAGAAGTCAACTCGCGTGCTATAGGTTCCCATCAATAGACAAAACAAACAGAAACAAACCCTTTGAGCAGATAAGGGTTGCAACGAAACCAAAAAGACAGATCCAAACAGGCGGAGGTTTTCAAATAAAAAAGGACTTCCACTCGTGCATGAGGAAAAAACAAGTCCTAGATCTTGTTTAGTGGTAGAACCCAACGGGTAGATTCTGCAAGACTGTTTGTCTTAGATGTGTTCCAACAGGGAGTCATTCACCTCTAGCACAACAACAGGCCAATAGTAAACCCCAAATGGTTCAAATGCATATATCCCTAACCAATGTGAAAGCGAACAAGCTCTTAATGTCAGTGCAGGTACTCTCTTAAGTACAGGTACATCGTTCAATCCTACAGAGGAAGGACTCAGAGTTTGGTTGCGAAAAAGAAAGATATCTCAGAAAACAAGGCTTCAAGGAATTTTGATCTGATGATCACAAGATGGATGTCTGTTCACAACAGTGCAGACTCGCACACAACGACAAGAGATGTCTGTTGAAAATGTCTCTTCAGGCCTCGTTCCTCAAGGACAAAAGGCATCAGATTATGACAACTCTGGCCCTGTGCCCCAAATACAAAATGTTGTTTAAGCAGAAAGGACAGATTAGTTACAACAAGGGTTGGAATTTTCTCTTCAGTCCTTATACTTGAAGAATTTTAACAAATCAAACACACAAGTACAGCTGAGGAAATACAACAATATCAAGCACCGAATGCATCGTTTCAAGAAGCTGAATTTTATCAATACCTTTAGTGTACACGGGTACACAGAAATTGGCGAGTCTTCCTCGCAACATTGATTAATACCGATGTGCATTTCATTTCAACCACAAGTCATGATTACCGATGGACCAGAGATCTCCATTTGAAACAAGTTCGTGGAAGATCCAAACAGCATGCCAGTTCAAACAAGATGACAGCGTGCCACAGATCTGAAATGTGTATTGTTCGCGCTCACAGTGAGTATTGTTGAATTCCGAAGAACATTAAGGAGGCAAATGGATGAATTTGCATGAGATCGAGCAATGCAGATGAACTTTATCAGGTTCGACAGACTAAAAGTCTGGTACTCGTCGGACAATACCATTTGGCACGCATGATTAAAAGCCTAAAGAGGTTATGAAGTGAACAAGAATGGATGATGATCAGACTGTAATTCGCAAACAAAGCGCGACTTGTAGTAGCTAAAGGTTATGCTCAGAAGAGGTCCACGACTTGTTGCTAAAGGTTATGCTCAGGAAGAGGGTATTGATTTTGAAGAATCATTTGCTCCAGTTGCTCGCTTGGAAGCAGTTCGGATTTTTGTTGCCCACGCAGCACACAAGTCTTTTCCAATCTATCAGATGGACGTGAAAACGGCATTTCTTAATGGTCCACTGAAGGAGGAGGTTTATGTTGCTCAGCCGGAAGGGTTCGTTGATCCAGATCATCCAAAAAAAGTATACCTTCTAAGGAAAGCTTTGTATGGATTAAAGCAAGCTCCAAGAGCCTGGTATGATGAACTATCAAACTTCCTGATGTCCAAAGGCTTTACTAAAGGTACAATTGACCCAACTTTATTCAAGATAAAATACGAGGAGGATATTCTACTTGTGCAGATTTACGTTGATGACATAATTTTTGGGTCTACAAACCCTAAATATTCAAAAAGATTTGAAAAGTTAATGCATAGTAGATTTGAAATGTCCTTAATGGGGGAGATGGAATTCTTTTTAGGACTTCAGATCCACCAGTCCCCAAAAGGTATTCCATCAATCAGGCCAAGTACGCTTTAGAAATTCTGAAAAAGCATAATATGGACAATTGTCACTCCATTGGTACACCATTGGCTACAAAACCCAAACTAGATGTAGATTTGAGTGGAGAACCCGTAGACCAATCTGATTATCGTAGTAAAATCGGGTCACTCATGTACTTGACATCTAGTAGACCAGACTTAGTGCAAGCAGTATGCTATTGTGCACGTTATCAAGCACGGCCAACTCAAAAGCACCTCAAGGAGGTTAAAAGAATCTTTAAATACCTAAAGGGTACCATTAACATGGGACTCTGGTATCCAAAGGATTCTGGCTTTGAACTAACAGCATTTTCAGACGCTGATCATGCCGGATGCCTTGATACTCGGAAAAGCACTTCTGGAGGGATACAGTTCCTTGGTGATAAACTTGTAAGCTGGATGTCAAAGAAACAAAACTGCACTGCAATGTCTTCAGCAGAGGCAGAGTACGTGGCGTTATCTGCAAGTTGTGCTCAAGTAATGTGGATGAGGACACGGCTTAAAGTTTATGGCTTCAACTACAACAAAATACTGTTGTACTACGATTCACAGTCAGCCATAGCAATCTCATGCAAAGCCGTACAACACTCTCATACAAAGCACATCCATACTCGGTATCACTTCATAAAGGAACAGGTTGAAAATGATATTATTAAATTATATTTTGTCAGAACTGAATACCAATTAGCTGATTAATTTATGAAAGCCCTTCCTGAGGATCGGTTTTTGTATCTTGTCAGAAGGATTGGTATGAGATGTTTGACTCCAGCAGAACTGGAGGTTCTGACAAACATAACTGCTTGATATTATCATCAAACATCATCTTGTAAATATAAAAAAAATAATAAAAAAATAATTAAAAAAATAAAAAAATAAATGGCTTATGTACATTTTTGTGCATAACCCGGGCCTCATCGTAAAGGAAAATACACGTCTCAGTGCATTTTTCCTTAGCAACGAAAAGAGAAGTGTCGATTAACATTGACACGGTGTGAGCAAATGAAGTTTGAGCGAGAGTTTGCAAAATAGTTTCAAAAACATGTCATTTCTAATTTACCGCAAGGCTAATGCAAATATCAGTACAAAACCCGGACTCAAATAAGGAAGGTTTATAACTTTTCCTCAACAAACGAGAAAATTAACGTTTTCTCTCGTCTTGATTTGTTCATTACAAGACATTCAATGTAATTTAGCTCCAGAAAAATGATAGTGTACGTATCCGTGCGCTTGACCCTTACTTAGCAATAAGTCCTACTAACATTTGGTTTATCAAAAAGTTTAACATCATTTTTTCCAAGAATTTCCTTTCTTCGATGACAATTCATAATCTTTCAAAATTGTGTGTTCAACACTCCATCCCTCACAATGTTTTCAAAGACAACATTTTCACAATTGGTCCTATATTGAGGGGCGGGTCTTTCGAAAAACAAAGTTTTAATGTTTTTGGATACATCAACAACGACATACACTTAGTGTATTTTCAAAACATTATCAAACATGTCCAAACCATTCATGTCTGATAATATTTTCTTCCCACAAAATTTTCATAGACAAATATAAATCATCAATGGTAGTTCAAAAACTAAGTGTTATTATTAAAATAATGGGATTAAAAAGTATTTAAAAAATGAAATCAACGACACAAATTTGGATGAATAGAAAAGAAATATGTTTTTATGGTTTGATCTTATACCCAACAACATCTAATTTCAATCCACGACATTCTGAGTCATAAGGTGGTAAGGGTTTAGAATCCAGACCCAATGATCCAACAGAACCGAGGATCTACCCCAAGGGATAAGATCCAAAGTTAAAAATTATAGTCCTTAGGTATGATTGGAGATGAAATGTATATGGGAATAAGCCGATAAGATTGAGCTAACACTGGAAACACATTCACAACAATGTGATTAGTAATGACGTCCTTGGTAAGCATAAAGGCATTGAAGAATGAAAAGGAAATGTATGGATAAAAATGGGTCTAAAGAAAGAAGCCCTCCACACAAAATGAACTTAAGGCAAGAAACCGGGTCAATACATAT
This sequence comes from Tanacetum coccineum, assembly GCA_026074375.1. Taxonomy (NCBI): domain Eukaryota; kingdom Viridiplantae; phylum Streptophyta; class Magnoliopsida; order Asterales; family Asteraceae; genus Tanacetum; species Tanacetum coccineum. The sequence goes on along the minus strand of BQNB010043623.1, from coordinate 29,358 downwards.
GCTGTCAGAATCACAATGATTGCTGACATTTGAAGACGACATCATTGACCCAGCGATGCAATCACAACCCCATCTCAGTTCATTCGGGTTTCCTCTTAAAAGAAACTTTCACCTCATTTTGTCACGGAGATACACACATTATCTATTGACATCTCAATCCGAGAACGTTGATTATAGAATAGGTGGCAATCTATCCATCCAATCCGAAGAACTAAAACCAAAATGCATTAATCGAGTCTAGAGCCAAGAGATCAATCTAAATCTCGTTAGGACACATTCCATTTCAAACACTTGTTGAACATCATCAAGTTTACAAGCTGTTAACAAGAGTCCTACGCAATATCCTAGTGAAAAAAAAAAAAAAAATATTACCCAGAACATCCGAGTGAAACTATAAGAAATCACAATGAAGATGGAAATCCTGCTTGAGTCAACAACAAACAAGCTCTTGGTAGGTGACTTGCGAGATTCTATATGAATCAAACTTGTGATAACTGGATATCTATTTGGTCCATGTAAATGAATTGACGGTTGACTGATTTTTATAAAAATAATAAAACTCCTGGATGTGTACAAAAACTCTTTTACAAAGATAATACTCGAACAATTTTCAAATCAATTTTCTCGATTATCACTAACGTAAACCTCTGCGGTCAAAACGTGTGACGGTATCCCCAGTCAAACCAAATTCGATTCATTACCACATGTTCATGCTCATTCTACAAAGACAACAATCTTAAAAAGCACAAGATTTTAAAAGACAAAGACTTTCGCTAAACACTGAATTGAAGCTTTCAATATTAGTCATAATATGAAGCATGTGTTAAAAGACACAAGATCCGCAATATGGCAAAAGACGATAAAGACAATGACAAAGCTCAAAAGTCAAGAATCACAAAGCCTGAAGTAACAAGCTTACAACAAAGAACAAAGAGAAATGACCAAGACCACATGAGCATAACGACAAAGCAATCACAGTGACTCTCATAAAGGAGTGTCATCGAAATGAACTCACTTCGGGGGAGATTGTTAGCCTCAAAATATTGAGCCGAACAGGAAGTTCGTTCATTACGTGTACGAGTCTCGGTCATTTAACAGTTTGAAAACGTTGTAAATAAAAGCATCGAGAATCGGGCTCGATAGTTAATCTAATATTGTATATGTTTCAGGTTTAATCCCAAGCAAAACCCGAGCCTGAGTCCTAGTTAAATATCCCGCACGTTACTTTAATGTGTCGGGGTATATAAGTAACTTTTCCTCTTTGGAAAAGTTAGTTGATCATTCTAATATTATTTCATTTTCTATTTTCTCTCATTCTCTCTCAATTCTCTCTCCTCTTTCTCTCTCTAAAAGATCAACTCTCTCTCTCTCTCTAATTTCTAGGTGGATTAGTGTATGATATATGTTATGAAGTGATTACGGGATCCTACATAAGCTAAAGTGATTTAACACCACAGATTTAGACAACTTATAGACAAAACCATAAAACTCACTTTAAGACTTGAAAAACTTATAAAAACATATTAACACAACTTAAAAAAGCTTGTTAAAGTTGGATTAGTGACCCAAACAGTTTTAACACTTATTTTGACCCATTTTCCTTCTTAACCCAAACACCCCTTTAAGTATTGATAATTCATTTTAAAAGTTATTCAAACTGAAATAAGCCAAGAATTTTAAAGACAGATTATAAACTAACAATATTAAGCACTAATAAGCAAATTGAAACAACTAATAAGCACTTTAAAATAAGCTAAACAGATAAGCAGTTTTAAGTGAATATAGCTAACAGTTTTAACTTAAAGCATGAACAAAGTAAATTTAAACTATAACAATGCATGAATAAGCAACAAACATTGATAATAAGCAGTAATAAGCAATAAATCAGCACTTAAAATAAGCAAACAGTAAAATAAGCTAAAACTTGAAAAATAAACTTACAATTCCTTTTGCACAAAACAAGGTAATAAGCTTCTGTAGAGCTTTGTCTACAAGCTCTAGCTTGTCAAAGACAAGGGAGTAGTGTCCATATACCCGTCCAATATTGGCTTATCATCCAAAAAGTAGCTGAGGGCATTAAGGGGTGATTTTTGGTGAAGTAAGCTTAAATACTTAACAGTTTGAAAAACTTAATGAAAATAGATTAAACAAAGTTTGTATGAGCTTATTGAAATGTCTTAAAAAAGATTAAGGCTAAATTTGCATTAGATAAAAACAAATTAAAAGGATTGACTTTAAAACTGAAATTTTCATTAAATTAAAAAAGTTTAACAAAGCTGAATTTAAATACAAATTAAAGTAAAATAAGCATAATCCAACACAACTTAAATTAACACAAAAAACTACCAACCACCCCTAGACTGTCTACATTAGTCACCATTATATAGCCGAAATGAGAGTCTTGATTTGTTTCATCTAGTGCTTGTTGTTGTGAGAGGAAAAAAAAGAAACCCATCATCCTAGCCATCCAATATTCTTGGTCACCAAGCTTTGCAATATGAGCCCTTGATTTAGTCCAATGTCCCATCAACCAATAGAAATTCATAGGATTGCCAACATAAGCTTGTCGTTTGGTTGGGATAATAGGTTAAGGGAGTTTGTTTGATTGTGGGGAATAGGTTAAAAAGTGTTGTCCTTTTTGCAGGTCAGTTTGATGGAAGGATGAATAGTAAACATGGCGGGGAAAAGGGTTTGGGTGTACTGTACGTTTAAATTTTTGTGACGGGTTTAGGAAAAAAGGATGTGGGGTTAAAGGTTTAAGTTATAAGGGACTAAATGTGTTAGTCCTAAGACTAACAGAGTTAGTCCTTAAGGAATCACAATGTAAAAGGTTTTTATAGGGTGTGGCTAACGCTATATTTTGGTTAGAGAGCCTTAGGTTAAAGTGTTGTGGGCCAGAATTTTAAAATAACATGTTAAGGGCTTTTTGAATACTTAAACAAGTAATTGTGCTGAGCCTAGGCCCATAACTTCGGGTACGGGGATTAGGCCAAATAAAGATGCACACATATTATGCTATCGACCATGTGACTTTGACTTTACTTTGACGTTTTCCACGCACATAGTTCCATTCCAGTGCTCGGGTTTTGTCGTTTTTAGCTTTCTTTTTTGTCCTTATGTTAATATATGATACCTGCACAGTAAATAACACAAAACAATCGTGGTTTTTGCATTTTATGTCCGTTTTTGATCATCTGGGGTCGTTTTATTAGGTAAAAAGTATGTGTATTTAAGCACATACCCAAGGGTCATTATGTACGAGGATGTTTTTTGCACGATTTGTATGTTTTTTCACGACTTCACGGTTAGTACTCGACAAATTTTGTCTTTTTTCAAAAAGACAAAATCTCATTAAAAAATATTAAAAATTTCCAACTTGAAATTTGAAAAAAAAATTCTCGACTTTTTTAAATATTTATCTCGGTTTAGATTATGACCGCGATCACTCGACTTGTACTTTACTAGAGCAACCTAACACACACTTTAACTTCATTTAACCCAATTAACATAAATGAAACCTAAAATAATACTCCACCCGTCTCATAATTATAGTCCATCGATAAAAAACACGCAGTTTAAGAAAAACAATATTATTACAGCTTTCTCTTGCTTATTTTTTGCATAATGACAGTTTTACCATTAACCAATTAATTTTTAACTTCTTTAAGGTTTGTAATAATAACATCGAGTCAGGGTGATATAAGTTAATTCGTTATCCAATTCTTTTAATGCTTTCATGTTAATTCGTTATCCAATTCTGATTAATATCAACAAAGGTGCTAATAAAAGTCAAAGTTCGAAACAAGAAGAAAATAGTGTATTTAAAGATGACGAACTCTTTTGTTAAGCTAGTAAGGAACTCTTTTGTGATACTATGAACATCCGTTGTCCCTCACATGAATCCACAAAGAGTTGTTCCATAGTTAATAAGTCTTTAGAATCCACAACCATTAGGTTGAAAGACTCGATAAGATACCATTTTGGCAAAGTGTAATTAGTATTTGTGTAATCCTAAGTTAGCATATTATATATCCGCTTAAACAATTGTAAACAATTAAACATACTAGAGGTGATTCTGGCAATTCTGAAAGTAAGACCTCTATTATTCATTTGCCTTTATCCTTCCATGCTAAGGGGGTGTTTGGGAATGCTTACTCTTTATCTGCTTGCGTATAAGGAAGTTACGAATCAATTGTTTTTTAATTGCTAAGCACATATGCAATTTATTCAAAGACTCAAAAGTGGTTATCTGCTTAATAAGCAGTTAAGCACTTAGAATAAGCAATCCTAGACACCCTCCAGACCTTACTTGTAAAAACTATTCTCCATGGAAATGTTTGCAAACCTCGATAACCTAAAAAACTTTTAATAGCTTGGTTCATATTTATAGGTCCTAAATGTCGTTAAGTTTAACCAACATTTTGTAATGGGAGGAAGGCTAAAGTTCTGGGGTTCTGTTGGATAAGAGGTTTTTTTGATTAAACTTAGAAAGATATCTAATTGTAAACTGTCTCAAATTTAAAAGAAGATGCCTTTAATGCTATTGGAAAACATATAGATTAGACATTTGCATCACACCGGAGCTTTTTAGGTACATTTGTATATCTTGGGAGAACTCATGTCAGTGCATTTTATTGCAGATTCTGTATGTACACGTCAGGAAAAAAACAACTGGACGTTTAGTGTCGATGCTAATGGTAAATGGAATGTCATATATAACCTGTACTCAAATCTTTTAGTCTGCTAAAATTGCAAAAGAAAAGTCAAGAGAATCAGATAAGTTATGTGTACCGTGTAGTGTATGTGTAGAAGCACCTGCTGATGACGTATAGTAATGGCCTCGATGGCCCGTCCCGACCCACTTCATACTATTATTGGCTTGGATAGCTGCTAATATACGGACCTACCGCCACAGCTAATCGCGTCACGGCCTCACGTGTCCCGCGGTAATTCAGAAAGTTATACTTAAGTAAAGGATCCCTACTAAAAAGAGATATACTTTACTTATATGAATAAGATTAAGATAAGACCAAATCTCGAAGAAATCGGACAAGTCTTGGGCCGAAAGATAAGGAAACCCTAGGGCCTGCTTGGCCTATAAAAAGAGGACGATTATCATCAACACAGGTATGAAACAAAACCCAAAATCATATTCGATTACTCCGAAAAAACTATATACTTACTCTCACGCCGGAGTCCAATCGTGGGATCCGCTCCCACGATAAGATTAACGGTGCTTTATTCCTTGTGCAGGATCCTCCAAAAAAGTTCACTAGGTACAAGAGCAAGGTGCTACATATCCGAATAGTTGTCTATTCAGACCTAACAAGACCCGACCTAACTTTTGTATCAACAAGTTGGCACCATCCGTGGGACCCAACACTAGAAATTACTCTCATCAGAATGAGCGCAATGGCTAATGCAACCCCCATTGTAACCACTGTCACGAAAACTGCAAACAAGGAAAAGGCGCCGGACGCCGCACCCAGGGTGAACATCCTGGACTTCTGCGAAGAACACTACGAAGACATCCTGCCGATCATTATGGAGAAGGCATGGCGTGACAAGCGAAAAGAAGTCCAAACCAGACTAAATTTTAGAGAAAACTCTAAGAAAACCCGAAGAGAAAGGGAGAACTCCTTAAACTCGAGGGCAGAAAACTCGCCTACGAGATTCCACCCTGAGAGATCTCGGACACGTGATCGCGAGAAACACGATGACAGAAACGTGTTTAACCGCTTGAGCCACCGAAGGAAGAGCGTGCACGAGCGACTCAGTGATACCTACTCGCCAAGCGCAACAAAATCCGGGCCAAGCAGGACGAACTCGAGAGACCCCTCTCACAGTAGAGGTCATTCTTAATCCCTCAGTAGGGAACATCCCCGAATTGAAGACCACCTCCTGGGCGTCGAAAAATCGTATGGCGATACTTACTCTCAGGAGACCAGGACCAAGTATAGAGATCGATCTCGTGACGGAGATCAATTCCGCAGCGTAAAAAGATGGAGGGAAAGTGAATCCTCATCATCCCGCGGATCAGAAAGCAGCACCAGTAACAAAGGACATTGGAAGTCAAGAAAAAAAAGGCGCAAACTGGTAGATGAATACGATTTTGCCGTACCCTAGACCTGCGAGGATGTGGATCCGTTCACGCCTCGAATCCGCAACTTCAAAGTTCGCAGAAAGACGTCAAGCGCCGAAGCCCAATCAATGTGAAAACCTTATGCAGAAGCGAAAAGACCCCGAAGACCACTTGAAAATATTCCAAGCCGTGGCACAAGTGTGACACTAGGTCGAGTTCCTACAATGGTGTCACATGTTCAACTCTACCCTAATAGGGGCCACGAGGGTCTGGTTTGATGAACTACCTCTAGAAAGCATAGATGGGTACAAGGGTCCCAAAGTGGCCTTCCTAGCATACTTCATGCAGCAAAAGAAGTATGTAAAAGATCTAGTAAAAATTCACAACATTAAGCAGAGGGACGGGGAGACCATTGAGGATTTCATGGAACGGTTCAAAGTTGAAACCGAGCACATGAATGAGCCCCAGAATGCATGTTGGATCTTTGGTGTTCATGCATGGGGTCCAATCTCTCCCGAACTAACAAAGCGTCTCAACTCATTCGAACTACGTCCCAAAGACCATGTAAGAAATGAGACAGTCACCTACAGCCTTCATACGAGGAGAAGCAGGCGTTCAGCTGTTCAAGAAGAAAGGTCAATCCACCCGTTGCAATTACCAAGACAGATCAAGCGCACGCTTCTAAGCGAAAACCTGACTTCCGAGGTTAGCCAAGGGAAGGACGGGGGTCTAGCAAGTTATACACCCCCAGCACCAGATAAAGCCCAAAAGAAATCCTCGCGGCCGAAGCAGGAAAAGCTTCAAACGCACCCACCAGCCCATGGTTAACGACCTGTAGATGAAAAATAAGCTGCAACAATGTTTTGCGAATTTCCACAATGATAAAGGACATAGCACGGACGAGTGCATGCAGTTAAAGAAGCAGATTGAAGAATTGGTGCGAGCAGGGAAGCTCTCGCACTTGATAAAAGAAATTAAGCAGGGTCGAGATCAAACAAAGAATGGAAAGAAGGAAGCCCCGACTAAAGACAAATCCCTAGCAATTTATATGATACAACCGTGGCAGAGAATGACACGGCAAAAATTAAACCCCAAAGCAGATGCCCGAAAGCCGACAACGAAATTACTTCCAAACACTGATAACAGCGATGGTAACCGAAGGATCGCTTGTCATAGAAGCGGAAATTGGTGGACACATGATCCACCGTCATTGTACAAGACGGGAGGTTCCTCTACGGAAGTGACACTATGAGACACTAGCTTCAACCAGCTCACGGCCGAAATCAAGAACAAATTGGGTCCCCGGCAACAACGAACGATAACCGGAGTTTTAGTGGGGAAGACCATATGGCCGCTAGACAACGTTAGGCTCGTTGGTAAAAATATAGGGGACGCAGATCAAACAACAAAAATCATTGATGAATTAAGATCGAGAGGTCACTATCTCCATAACGAACGATATCATTGGAAGACCTAATACGGTAAATCCAAGCGGTACCATCTACTGCTTACGAGATGCTAAGTCCCTGCCAATGGAGTAATATTCACTATCCGTATACTATCTTATACCCCGCTTGAGTGTACAACATGATCACATCACACTAAGGATGTACCCACAGAATCCGAAAGTTTTCGCCCTAAAAACTTTCAAAAAGCCTACAATCCCAACTATTCCCTGATTAGGAGGTCGCAATCTGGAGGGTACGCTACCGCAGAAGACGTACGAAATTATGTGCTCGCTCTTGAAGAAAAACTTGGATATATTTGCATGGCAACCGTCTGACATGATAGGAGTACCGCGATCAATAGCTGAACATCGACTCAATATCCGAGAAGGATATTCGCCTGTTCGACAGAAGAAAAGGGGCAGGCCCCGGAACGTGCAAAGGCGATCGAAGCGGACGTACATAAATTAGTAGAAGCGGGTATCATGAGAGAAGTTTATTATCACGACTGGTTGTCCAATCTAGTCATGGTAAAAAGGCATGACGGTAGCTGGAGGATGTGTGTGGATTTCACAGACTTAAACAAAGCATGTCCGCAAGATTGTTACCCCCTTCCTGAAATAGACTAGAAAGTAAAATCCCTATGTGGCTACCCCTTTAAGTGTTTCTTGGACGCTTACAAAGGCTACCACCAGATACAGATGGCAGAGTCAGACGAAGAAAAAACGGCCTTCCATACTAGCCAAGGTGTATATTGCTATACAAAAATGCCCTTTGTCATCAAGAACGCTGGCGCCACATACCAGCGACTGGTAGACAAAGCTTTCGATAGCCAAGTTGGTCGGAACATGGAAGTATATGTTGATGACTTAGTTATTAAAAGTCACACGGAAGCAGAGATGATAAGAGATATTAATGAAACGTTCCGGACGTTACGAAGAATCAACATGAAGCTCAACCCCAAAAAATGTACGTTTGGGGAAAGAAAAGGAATGTTCTTGGGGTATGATTAGCCCGGAAGGAATAAAACCGTGCCATGATAAAACAAAAGATGTACTACAACTCCCGTCCCTACGGACAATCAAAGAGGTCCAGAGCCTCAATGGGAAGCTGGCTAGTCTGAACAGGTTCCTCTCTAAGTCAGCAGAAAAGTTCTTGCCGCTATTTAAAACCTTGAAGAAGTGCATTAAAAAGTGTGACTTCCATTGGACTCCAGAAGCGAAACAAGCCTGCAAGCAGCTAAAGCAGGACTTATCAGAGTTACCCCTGCTGGTAGCACCAAAACCAAAGGAGGAACTGATTGTCTACCTGGCCGCCTCTTATGGAGCTATTAGCGCGGTCTTGATGACCAAAAGAGAAACGGTTCAGACGCCAGTCTACTTCGTAAGCCGCGCTTTACAGGGCCCCGAACTAAACTATTCCCCAATGGAAAAGTTAGTCCTATCATTGGTTTTTGCCGCTAAAAGATTGCGGAGGTATTTCCAAGCGCATCCTAATGCAGTTATTACCGACCAACCCATCAAGCAGATAATGTCGCGTCCTGACGTGGCAGGAAGATTACAAAAATAGAGCGTCATGCCAGGAGAACACAATATCACATACCGGCCAAGGACATCTGTAAAAGGACAGATCCTAGCAGATTTCCTCGTAGAGAAACCGGATGAGAACCTGCCAGAAACACCAGCGGCGGATATTCCGCAAGAACCGTGGACACTATTCACGGATGGATCATCATGTATAGATGGATCTGGTGTCGAGTTAATACTGACAAGCCCGAAAGGAACGGAGTTCACCTATGCGCTAAGATTTCAGTTTACAGCCTCTAACAAGGAAGCAGAGTATGAGGCACTAATAGCTGGCCTCCGGATTGCGGCACAGATGGGAGTACGCAATGTGCACGTAAGTGTAGATTCTAAGTTGGTAGCAAACCAGGTCCTAGGGGCGTACGTCGCTAAAGAACAAAATATGATCAAATACTTAGAGAAGGTCAAAAGCCTGGTCAGCAGCTTCGCTAGCTTTTCTATAAGCCAAGTACCACAAAGCAAAAACAAGAAAGCAGATGCCCTGAGCAAAATTGCGTCAACCAGCTTTGCGCATTTATCTAAATAGGTCTTGGTCGAAATACTCAAAGACAAATCCATACACGAGGAGGAAGTAGCCACGGTAGTAGAAGAAGAGGGAATAACATATATGACCCCGATAATTGAGTACCTGAAAGATGGGACTCTTCCTGGTGATAGAAAGGAGGCAAGCAAACTCCGTATAAAGGCCAGACATTACGAATTGTTAGAAGGGGTTCTCTACAAGCGGTCATTCCTAAAACCATGGCTATGGTGTGTCAAACCACTTCAAGCGGATTATGTGATCCGAGAAATCCATGAGGGTTCATGCAGTAAGCACGCAGGACCGCGATCGGTAGTAGCCAAGGCTATGCGGCTGGGATATTATTGGCCAACAATGCACCGGGACGCACGAGAAATGATACGTACATGCAACGATTGTCAAATACATCATCTCGTGCCAAGAAACCCTCAACAGCCGCTAACTTTAATCACGGCCCCGTGGCCGTTCTACAAATGGGGAATTGATATAGCTGGTCCTTTCCTAAAAGAACCAGGTAAGGTCAAGTTCTTGATAGCCGCAATGGATTATTTCACGAAATGGATAGAAGCAAAAGCCGTGGCGACAATCACAGGAAATCAGGTGAAAAAATTCGTGTGGGACAATATTGTATGCCGCTTCGGTCTCCCAGGAGAAATAGTCTCGAACAATGGCAAACAATTCAAAGACAACCCATTTAAGGATTGGTGTGACAAATTGAATATCACACAGCGATTCGCCTCAGTGAAACACCCGTAGTCTAACGGACTTGTAGAGAAGGCAAACCAGAGCTTGGGTGAAGGAATCAAGGCACGCCTAGGCGAAGGAAACAAGAACTAGATAGAGGAACTTCCCCATGTCCTGTAGGCCCATCGCACGATGATTAAGTCAAGTCATGATGATACCCCTTTTTCCTTGACCTATGGAATAGAAGTCGTCATACCTGCGGAAATCGGAATGCCCACCTACCGTACCGCGGCAGTAGACACTGTACATAATAATGAAGAGCTACGGCTAAATTTGGATCTACTGGAAGAAAAGCGGGAGAGCGTAGCAATCTGTGAAGCCAAGGCCAAAATGAAGATGGCAAAGTATTACAATGCTAGGGTTCGCGGTGTTGCTTTTAGGCCTGGAGACTTTGTTTATCGTAGCAATGACGCAAGTCATGCTGCAGCCGGTGGAAAGCTTGGACCAAAGTGGGAAGGACTTTATGAGGTCACGGAGGCACTAGGAGATGGAGCATATAAGCTAAGGACTATGGAGGGAGCGGACCTACCGCGGACATGGAACATTGCCAATCTGAAGAAATGCTACCTCTAGGCTGCAACAAATGCATGGATGAACCCTCGTTGTCGTTAGGACTCCTAATAAAAGTAATCCATGTATCTTTTAACTTTTTGTTCTTAGGGTATTAATAAAACTCCGCAGGGTCTAGCTAACCCTGCGACTTCTTTATTTTGAAAATTTTCTAAGTTACCCTTCCTCTTTGTACTTATTTGTTATTATTTGTCATTCCATGAATGCATGCACAATATTGTGACCATCTCTGGATGTTTATATGATAAGTACCCTAATAATTGCTTGCCGCGTAAGTCGGTTGCAACCCCAGCGGCCACGGATTATGTATCTTTAATCTGTGTAGCTAAGACGTTGGGCGCATAAAGACAGACTCCCATGGAGCATGTAAGTCACTAAACGTGCCATATATATACATCAAAGATAATTAAGTTATCTACTTACAAAAAATTGTTACCCACGGACATCCGTTGGAATATTACATTAAAAGATAATAAATATCAAAGTGCCACAGGCGGTACTACGGCTCAAGGCCAATCCAAATTATACATAGCAGGCAACGACTTGGATCTAACAAGTCGGGGAGACGATCTGTCCTCTGGTGGCTCAGTCTGGGCAGTTGCATCCTTCAGCAGGATTTGAAGACCCTGAGGAATAACGGTGGGTGCGAACATAGGAACTCCGTCCGATCTGGCATGATGGGCGGAACCAACTCCATGAGTACGACAAACAATCTGACACTTTCTTTTCTTCTCCGCCCGACTTTTATTTGCAGCTATGGCATCCTCTAGGAGCATCTCCTCTTTAACTGCCCACGGATACTTGGGGTCACGTACCTCGGGGTACACAGGGATCTTCAATTGAGAGGAGCTAGAACGAAGGTCGCGGATCCACTAGGGAGCGTCTTCCCCGGTATCGCTTTCCAAGTATAAGGACGCCATAATTATATCCATGGGAGCGTCCTTCAGCTTTTCTAGTTCATCAATCAGCGGATACTTCAGACCTTTCAGGACTTGCATAGTCGCCATGAATTTGTCCTTGGCTTCCGGATCATAAGCCTCAATGTTAGCTAAGTCCAACTCCACCTCTCCTTGCTCCACTCCATATTTTAGGCCATTACAAAAACCTTTGGCGATCCCGGCGGACACCACATTGGCAAAAGCCTGTCTCAACTCCAGGGATTCCGCACAATTTAAAATAGCCAGACGCAAACCGTGCCCAATAACCCACCAGCGATCATCGTCAGCATATGCGGATATAGTTCCTCATCAAAGTCTATGCTGAGGGCATCCAGCCGTGCGTCCATTTCAGCACACTGTGAGCTTACCCGATCATCCTCATACTTCTTAAATTCTTCGAAAGCTGCCTTTATTCTTTCCTCACCTGTAACCTGAGCTTGCAGACTGGCCACTTGCTGGGATAATTGATTGTTATTTACTTGCAGGTTAGAAAACTTGGCGCGAAGGCTTTCCAGCTCTTTAGATAGTTCCACATTATTAGCCTCCGCGGCTTTTTTCATATCAGTCTCGGCTTCCAGCAACGCCTCTAGGTTCTTTATCTCATTTCCCTAGCCTAGATCTACTGATCCATTCGGGCCACTTGAGCTACAAAATTCTTTAACAATTTGGCCTCCTGTTCAAACCTCAACCGTAGCTGCGAGCCCATTGCCACTTGCCGCGCCAAATTTATGTTGTATTGGCCCAGGAAGTCATCATTAGGCAAGTGCCTCAGCTCTGAAAAGTAGCTTGGCGGTGCTAGGTGGTCCACCAGGTCCTGGCATGCTTCTAGGGTGTCTAGGCGACAGTCGTTGGTCACGCCCCACCCCGGCTGGTATATGTTTCCTGGTGACCCAGCCATGGAAGTGAAAGAGGTATTCTTCGACTCTGGATCCTCCGCAACGGCAACTCCCTTGGAAGATCTGAGTTAAAGGAAATTATGATCTGTTAGCATACCTAAAACATATATAAAGAATCACAAACAAAAGCAATCAAGGAACGAATAACTTACTGGGCAACATCTCGCTCAGGGATTGACTGCGGGTTCGCATACGATAGCGGGTCCAGATCACTCGCATCGGTAGGAGTCTCCTGCGGAGCAGGTACGAGAAAAGTGGGTCCCGTCTCTAATCCCACTGAAGTAAGGGATTTCCCTCCAATGGTACTCTGTGTTGGACGAGAGGCAGCATGATCTTTCCTTAGCACCTTTGGTGGTGCATTTGCGTTCGCAACATCATTTCCCCTATTGCGGCATTTTTTGATAACGCGGGGACCCATGGTGGCAACCTCCTCCCCTAGGTCTGTCTCTGGGGCGATCCCCGTAGTCGTCACATTCTCTGGTGGAGGAACTTCAGAGGCCATTATCCCCTGGGCTTGGTCTTCCGTTTTGTCATCCCCAGTAATTTGTTGGGAGGGTTTTCATTGGCAAAATCTAGCGGCGATCTCTCTATGGAAGATGGCATCCCGGAAGACTCTGTTGCCTTGGCTGGTTCCTCCATTTCTATTACGCGGCTAGCGGTGGTAGTTAAAAGTGGTACCTCGTGAGAAGCACGGGGACGAGTACCAATCTTCACCTTGGTGGGGTTCAGAGCACGGATCAAATTGAACAAATCCATATCTGCGTTCAAACGGAACAGTTAGTATGTTTTTCTACACATACAAGAATAAAAACAAAATAGGAAGTTTTATAACACCCACCCCGGTCATCGTCATTGAGGAATGTAGGATACACATCGTCCCCCAAGAAGTATCTCCGGCTCAACCCTACCAAACACAACAAGGGTTCTGGTTGTTTTTGGATGGGAGTACGCTGTGTGTTCAATGTTGCAACGTCCTCTACGGAGTACGAGCCCTCCACGGGCATCTCATCCTTAGGAGCGTTTATACGTCAGTCCACGACGGTAGGAAATACTCTCTCGTCCACCCAAAATAACCGATTGTTCTAATTCTTCAGGGAATCCAGGGGATTGGTATAACACTGCGGGGTGTTTTTTCTTGGTCGTTTGCTAAACGACATCTACCCCGAGTTAAAAGAAGGCACGTAAAAAACACGAAATAAATTTAAAGAAGGAATTATGTTTAGGACGCCACAGTTGATTTCAAAATGACTGACTTTAGCTGCGCCTATCACGGACAGTTGAGACAAATGAATTTGATAGTGACCAAGAATATCAAAGAGAAATTGTGATATGGGGATGCGAAAGTTGGCAAACTCAAAAAATTTGTTGTACACGCCGACTTTGCCCCCTGGAAAATCTACGATCCTGTCCCCCGGACCAGGCAATTCCGGATGCAAATCCTCTGCTATGCCGTACTCGGAGGTAAACTCCAGCAGATAATCTTGGGAGATGGTTGACACGGCGGCCTCTAATTATATTGTATCCCTACCCATTTTTAATCAGTTTTAATAAGTGACGCGGTGTACTAACCTGGCGTGACGAAAATCCGTGGAAATAAGTAATGTGTGCGGCTGAGTATGTGAAAATGGTGTTTTGATTTGAAAACTGTGTAAACATGCACAGTCATCGTTGGTCCTATTTATACTATGTCCTCGACGATTGTGCACAGTTAGATGGTGGACACGTGTCCCACTCACTTTTTTAGATGGCTGGGATTAGGAGGTAGATGAAACGCTTGTGGGCCCACACGTCCCATCTCAGCCATTTTTGCAGTTTCTTGATAAATGGACCCTAGTATCTGGCTGCAGGACTCAACTTACATTTTCAGGGGTTCCGCATTTACAGGACAGATCGATGTATTTGTAGTCTAGGAACCGTGATCGCGGTCCCGGCCACGACCACATATCCTAGACTGAGGGGACATGATGACGTATACGGTGGACCGACCCTGCACACTCATATTATTATGGGCTTAATAGCTGATAACGGGCCTGCGGCCCATGAACCGCGGTCACGGCCTCTTGGTCCTACGGGTCGCGGCCGCGGTATCTTTACAAAGTCCTCTCTAAGGATAACCTAATTAGAAAAGAGATATGCTTTACTTATTTAAATCATCAAAGATAACTCCGAATCCCTAGAATGTCAGACGTATCTTGGGCCCAAAGATACAGAAACCCTAAGGGGTATCCATCCTATAAAAGGAACACAATTATCATCAATACAAGTATCTTACAAACCCTAAACACACTCGATTACTCTCCCAAAATCCTATGCTTACTCTCACGCCGGAGTCTAATCGTGAGATCCGCTCCCACGATAAGGTTAACGGTGTTTGTTTCCTTGTGCATGGTTCTCTAAACAAGTTCACTCGATACAAGAATAAGGCTCTATATACCCGGATAGCTGCCTATTCGGACCAAGTAAGACCCGACCTAAATTTTGTATCAACAGTCTTAAAGTTATTTTTCAACTTTTTATTTTAAAATGTTTCAAAATAATTGTATATTTTTTATGTCAACTAGTTAAAAAAGAGAATTTAGTAGTGTGAATGATATTTGATTCATTGAGAAGTGTAGTGGTCTCAATTTTTTTAAGAGAAATGATATTTCTTGGTATTCGTACTAATCATCCTAATCATAAGATCTTGACATGTAGCAGTACTAACGGTTTAAATGAAAAAAGATAATTAGTAGATTACACATGTCATAGTTTTGTGTGAGTAAGAAGATAAGTAGGAATTTTAGATAAGAGGATATAGCAAAACTCTTTTTTAAACAATGTATGTTTTGTATGTTCAAAAAACAATGTATGTTTTGTCTGTGGACAATATTTTTAAAAAGAGGAGTATGTGTTTTAGTGTTGATCAGTGTTTTGAAACCCGATTCGACCCGGCCGGGTCAACCGGTTGAACCGATTCCTGTCAAAAAAAGGGGTCAAATTAAATCGGGTTTTATTTTTTCAAAACCCGGTTAGACCCGCCGGGTTTAAGTGACCCGGGTCAACCCGGTTCTCGAGACCCGCCCGGGTTTTGGTTTTTTCATGTGTTTTACAAATAAACCAAGTTTTTTATATATATTTGCCACGTAATTTTATTTGTTACATGTTAAATTTGGTAGTAAATCGTTTTTATGTTCAATATAAGTTATATTCATGATTTTTATATATAATTTTTTGTATTATTGCAAATATTATTATTTTTTATTTTTTTTGAAAACCGGGTTGACCGGACAGTCGAACCAGTTGAACTGGTGACCCGATGACTCGACGAGGTCGATTGGAGACCCGGTTTTCAAAACATTGGTGTTGATTATGTTGACAATGCAAATCAATCTTTAATTTCTTAACTGGTATTTGACTATAAATCATATGAGGAGAGTTATATTGGATATCAAAAGAAGTTGGATACCAAGGGACTCAACCCCATCATCTATTTAAAAAGAAATCAATAGCTGAGATTAAAATGATTTTATTATTTCACTTATTTTTTAAAATTTAAATATCTCTTAAACCGTTAATCGTTAAGCGGAAAAAATATATCATCACAACGAGCATTTAATTATCTTTCCATAGATATCCACTTTGATTTACTTTCGACAAAAAAAAAGTTTTCTTTTTTTTCACGTTTTTTTTCGTTGTTGAAACTTGCATGAAAATATCATATGTGATTAAACACTAATTTGAATATTCGTATAAAATCATATATGATATAACACTAACATCGAATTACATGTGATTGCATTAAACTTAAATATCATATATGATTTTATCATATGTAATTTATCAGTAATATCATATATGATTTAACACTAATATCATATATGATTTCTCATGCAAGTTTCAACTACGAAAAAAAGACGAAAAACGAAAAAAAAACACAAAAAAAACGAATTTTTTTTTCGTCGAAAGTATATCAAAGTTAGAATCTAATACAAAGAGAAAGGATATGTTCACAAATGATTTACACAAAAAAAACTCTCTCACAATAATGAGTCAATATAATTTGTTTAATCAAAACAATTTTAAAAAAGCAAAATTTTGTTTGATTGAACAAATTATATTGTCACATCATTATGTTTTAGTTTTAATGCAATTTCATATTTCCTCAACTTAAACACAATAATTTCATTTTTCCTCGACACATGTTTTAAATGTATTGTACTTATGCACTAAAAACTTGTGTTTTAAGTAAATATGAAATTTTAATATTAAAGTTTGATAAATATGAAATTATCCTTGAGTTATTTGTGAAGATAACATTTCCCTTAATTCAAAACCTAGCACGATGATCCAAAATTCATGCTAGTCCGTGGCCCCGGAACCCTGACCTAGTCACGCCCCTTACGACCGGTTGTTTGATATTGATATTTAATCTTGAAAAATGAAAAAGAAAGTTCATCAGTAGTTTCATTGAAAAAATATAATCCCCACTGAATTCTATATATATAGTAATCTGCAAGATCAAAGATAATCATTCCCACCAATCCATCATGGCTTACTCCAGTCTTCATAACAACAAATACATCAATGTTTTTATTATAGCAACAGTCCTCGTGCTGAATGTTGCTGAACCATGCGCCCTCAACATTTCAGACGTCTATTTAGAATTAACTAATACCAACTTTTCATCTGTAGATGAGTCGCATGGTGCCGTGGACTACCGAGACCAATTTCCATTTCCCTTCTCTATACGGAATCTGCTCGTGCCAGTCTTGTCATCCCCTATTAATTCGACTACAGAGCTGCCACAGGACTTTAGAGCATTAAACACCCCTAAGGCGCCAGAGGCAAGTCGTCGTCGTCAAGAAAGTGGTCGGTTGTGGAAATCTAACAGTGAACAACATAACAGAAGAAATCGATCTAATCACCATAGGAAGAGCACAAACAGACATTCTAAAAAAAAGAAGAGGACAAACAAGAAGATAGCAAGAACCGGAGTAACTACTTTTAAAATATTACCTGTTTTAAGTGTTGTGTTGATAATTTTCTTCTTGATCTTTGTTATATTCTTCTTTTTGCGGAAGAACAAAAAGAAAAACAATAGAAATGATCTTATTGGAGGTGAGAGCTCGACAGAAACATTTAAATCCTGCTCCCCACGAGCATTTACCTTCGAAGACTTATCACAAGCTACCAATAACTTTCACCAAGATCGCATCCTTGGGGTTGGTGGCTTTGGTGCCGTGCATAAAGCTATTTTTCCCAATGGCCAAATTGCTGCAGTTAAGCGAGTTTCAAGTGCATCACAACAAGGAATGAAAGAGTATAAAGCAGAAGTAACAATTGTTAGCAGGTTAAACCACAAACATCTAGTTAAACTCATCGGTTGGTGCCACGAGAGAGAAGGAGAACTCTTAGTTGTCTATGAGCTCATGGAAAATAAAAGCTTAGATTTTCATCTTTTTCACTCCAATATGGCACCAGTAGCCTGGGACGTGAGGTACAAAATCGCTCAAGGGTTAGCAAAGGCACTACGCTATCTACACGAAGAGTGTGGACAACATTGTGTTTTGCACATGGATATAAAATCAAGCAATGTGTTATTAGATTCTAATTTTGAACCAAAACTTGGTGATTTTGGGTTAGCCAAGCTTGTAGATTTTGATAGATCATTTGAAGTTTCGATTATGGCTGGTACAAGAGGCTATCTGGCTCCTGAATGTGTTCTAACCGGAAAGATTAGGACACACTCAGATGTTTATAGCTATGGAGTTGTGGCTTTGGAGTTAGCCACAGGACGGAAAACCATTGATCTAAATGCCGCAGAGGAGCAAAAAGTACTTGTAAAGTGGGTGCAAAACTTGTACAAAGCCGGTCGAGTAATGGAAGTTGTTGATCCGAAACTAGGTGATGATTACGATGAACTACAGGTGAAAGGGTTGGTCACTGTTGGTCTATGGTGCGTTCTTCATGACTTTCATGAACGACCTTCTATGGGGGAAATAGTCCGTGTTCTTGATAATACAGAAGATCCACTTTCGGATATCCATGAAAAGATTCCAAGTCTTGTTCGTGCTTCAGTAACTCATGACTTTGTTTCGGTAGTTGAAACTTCTGCCAGATCTTCGAATTTGATCGCACCAATGGATCTAGAAACCCATATACTAGCAGATGACGTGGTTCCGTTTTCTGGTGACACCGTTCACCCTGAAACTCGGGATCACACTTACTCGCCATTATTTGTGTGGCGACGTATATCAGTTCTATATCTTTTGAGGTATTTTATAGGCATAACCTGGTTTCGATCTTCACACAGTGTGTGATTTTCGTTACATCTATCATGTATGTTGGTTTGTTTCTCATTTAATTTAGAGTTAAGTACATAGATCGTACTTTTGGTTGTCTAAAAATTGCAGGTTTCGTCTTAAAAGTTCAAAAATTACACTGATTGTCCCTGTAGTTGTCCATTTTGAGTTGACCGGTCTTTTGACCATAACTCCATCTGTTTTTTCGTTATCTTTTTGTTTTGTCAGGGGTAATTCCGTCACTTCATAGCAAATAGTTAATCTCAAGAACCAAGCATGCAACATTGAGTATTAAACTTCCACCACCACTCACCACCCTCACCACCGCCCTCACCACCACCCTCACCCAAAAAAAATGACGCGATTTAACTAGGTATAGAAGATGCTTGTTAAAACCCATTACCCAGCCCGTCCCATTACCCAGCCCGTCCATTTGTCCCTCGCTAGTAATTGAGATACTAAAAAGAGAAAAAGAAGACAATATCATAGATGTAGAAACTAAGGATACAATGCAAAACTTTATTGAATTGATTATAAACTAAAAAGAATACAAGAATATTTATAAGACAAAACCCTAACTATTAAACGGGCCTAAACAAGTGGGCCGGGTCTATAGGCCTTATTAGCTAACATCCTCCCTCAAACTCATAATGACGCAACGGTGAACATTGAGAGTTTGCCAAACATAAAACAAAAACTGAAAAAAACAAACACATAACGGAGCGTC
>BQNB010043622.1:0-45400 GCA_026074375.1 Tanacetum coccineum | reverse complement strand
TTCATGTCTTGGTACATTTTGTCGGAACCCGGATGAATAGAGTATTTTGATTTGTGGGATTCGTGCATGATCACAGCCCGCAAATCGCCATAAGTGGTTCCAACTTTTGTTCTTTAATTGCTTCTGGAAATTTAGCGTTTTCAATCAACATTCCCCCAACGTCTTCACTCTTAATGTTCTCTGGTTTTCGCGCTTCGGTCTGAGCATTTAAGATCTGCTTGGGAAGATCCAAACTAATAGTCATAACCAAGGCTCGAACTCTTAACGGTGGTTCTCGTTCTTTCCTGCTTAAAGCATCAGCAACGACATTTGCTTTCCCTGGGTGATAATGAATATCGCACTCGTAATCACTTAGCAACTCTAACCATCGTCGTTGCCTCATATTCAACTCTTTTTGATCTAAAATGTGTTGCAAACTCTTGTGATCGGTGAACACCGTACACTTAGTTCCATATAAATAATATCTCCAGATCTTGAGAGCGAACACCACTGCTCCGAGTTCCAAATCATGAGTTGTATAGTTCTTCTCATGAATTTTTAACTGGCGTGATGCATAAGAAATCACTTTTTCTCTCTGCATCAACACAGCGCCCAAACCCTTCTTTGAAGCATCGCAGTATGCGATGAAATCTTCGCTTCCTTCAGGTAATGCAAGGATTGGTGCACTGCACAACTTTTGCTTCAACAGTTGAAAAGCTGCTTCTTGTTTATCACCCCATTCAAATTTAACCTTCTTCTGGGTGAGCTTGGTCATAGGTTTGGCGATCTTTGAAAACCCTTCAATGAACCTTCGATAGTATCCAGCAAGACCTAAGAATTGACGAATCTCCGTTGGTGACTTAGGAGATGTCCAATCCTTAATGGATTCAATCTTGGCTGGATCCACATGAATTCCTTCACTATCGATCACGTGACCTAGGAACTGTACCTTAGGAATCCAAAATTCACATTTGGAAAACTTGGCATACAACTCCTCCTTCTTAAGCAATTCTAAGATTTGCTTAAGGTGTTCTTCATGTTCTTTCTGGTTCTTCGAATATATCAGGATATCGTCAATAAAGACAATCACGAATTTATCCAGATATGGTTTGCATACCCGATTCATAAGGTCCATGAATACGGCAGGTGCGTTTGTCAAACCAAACGGCATAACTTGAAATTCGTAATGGCCATAACGAGTTCTGAAGGCAGTCTTCGGAATGTCTTCTTCTCGAACCCTCAATTGGTGATAACCTGACCTTAGGTCGATTTTCGAGTAGACACTCGACCCTTGGAGCTGATCAAATAGATCATCAATTCTTGGGAGTGGATAACGGTTCTTCACCGTTAGTTTATTCAATTCCCGGTAATCGATGCACATCCGGAATGACCCGTCTTTCTTCTTGACAAACAAGACCGGAGCTCCCCAGGGCGAGGAACTAGGTCTTATAAAGCCTTTGTCCGGTAGTCTTTCAGTTTCTCAATAAACTCTTTCATTTCGTAAGGCGCCATCGATAAGGGCCCGTGCTACAGGTGCACACAGGTACCAAATCAATTTGATACTCCACTATTTCGAGTCGGAGGAGACTCGACGAAAAAAAAGTCCTACACATGAAATACATCAGGAAAGTCTTGACGTATTGGATACGTCCTCAAGTCGCTTCTTCGACTTGTCTTCACCTCTTTTGTAGTAACATTTGCCAGAAAGATAGGAACCCTCTTTTCCATGTACTTCTGCGTTTTAGGTGCAAGAAATGATGTTTAATACTTGTCACATTTCCCTTGGGCTACTATCCATCACCGGTATGATTAAGTGTTATTATTTTTTTCCAGGGAATTCAACCTCTTCTCGACACACACATGACCGCGCTTGGTACTGGTAGGATCGCCAACCCCTCCATAAACCGATTATACATCGAAACCTACAAGTTCAACATGCATTAATTTACATTGAATTGGTGGTTTGAGGATGTTTAATGTCCGTTGAATTGGTAGTTTAGGAGGTTTAATGTGCAACCCTTAAGTATAGTGTTTAACCCAATTATCCTTCCATCAGCTAGTTCGACATCATAATAATGATCTAGGGTATATGGCGTGATGTCAATTTAGGTGCTAAATGCAGTAGACACAAAGCTTCGATCGACACCCGTATCAAACAAGATATAAGCATAACGGTTGTTTAGAAGAAACATACCCGCAACGACGTTGTATGGATTTGCCCCCGCATTTCCAACCACATACACCTTCGCTGGAGCCCTGTCATTCCCAGCTTGATTACCACGATTGCCTTTGTTGTTCTTCATCCTTGGACATTCCTTCTTAAAGTGCCCCTGAACTCCGCACTCAAAACAAGTAGGTTTCTGACCCGATCCGGTGCCCTTCTGGTTGTTAAAGTTGTTGGCATTTCCCATACCCCTACAGTTACAGGCGATGTGACCATATTTGTTGCATTTATAACACTTTCGAGCACACGGACCTTCATGGTGGTAATTGCATTTTGAGCATAGGGGTCTAGATCCCCCATATGGTTTCTTATCACCCGATCCAGCAGTGTATGCCCTGCCGGTGTTCTGCCTCTTGTTTTGTTGTTGTTGTTGATTCTGATTGTTTCGGGAGGTGTTTTCAAACTTCCTCTTGTTTTCAGCTTGTCTTTCTGCAATGGTACTGACTCTCTTGTCCATCAGTTTAGTGGCCATTTCAATAGCCTCTTGCATGGTCTTTGGCTTTGAAGCTACGATGTTTCCATGGATCATGTCGGGCAACCCACCGACATACCTTTCAATTTTGTCTGACTCCTCAGGGAACATCCTAACACACAGTAGTGCTAGTTCTTGAAAACGTTGGTTGTACTTGACCACATCAGTACCTATCACTTTCAAGTTCCACAATTCAGCCTCAAGCTTCTTCATTTCATTTCGTGGACAATATTTGTCAGTCATCTTCTTCCTTAGATCGACCCAAGTCATTGAATATGCAACATCATGAGTAACAGTCATAACATGGGAATTCCACCATGTTAGAGCACTTGCTAAAAGAGTACAAGTAGAAAATTTGACCTGGTTTTCCACCGAGCAGTTGCTTATGCGGAAAACAGTCTCCATTCTTTCAAACCATTGGGTTAACTCAACCACTCCCTCAGTGCCCTTGAAATACAGAGGTTTGCACTTCATGAAATCCTGGTAAGTGCACTCTCGAGCAACGCGTTCAGATCCCCTGACACCCGTTCCCGAAGTATGGCTGTCAATGCCATTCCTGGTTGCGTCACGTGCGGCCAAAACGGCACTGACACCTTGGTCTATCATAGCTTGGAGTTGAGCATTAGTGACCGTAGTGGTTGTGGTTGCTGTTGGGGCTGGTGTTGTTGTGACCGGTGTTGACCTTGTGGCTCGTTTTGGTGCCATTTTCTTTAATCATAAGAAAATACAATACCCGTTAGATTTCATAAAATCATAACCATGACATGACATATCCATGATAAATAAAGTGAGATCACATCACACAGTGAAATGTACAACTGAATTGTAATTAACAATGATAAAACCAAATCGACATTCATTCATCACAAATTCGATTATAAACATGACATAATACCACCATTCCATATATAACTGGAAAACATACATGATTGGTTCTGATACAAAATGATCATAATGTTTAGGTTACAACAAAAAAACATAATAACCCTAAGCCTTACTAGCCGGGATCACCCTAATAAGCATAGTAGGCTAAATACAAAATCACTAGCCATAACAATGTCTAATCTAAGAACTGCTACCAGCCTCCTCTGGCAGCTCTGGCTGTGCAGGACCCCCAGCGGGTCCCTGCTGTCCCTGTAATGCAGTAACCTGCCCCTGTAATGCCATCACCTGTCCCTGTAAAGCTGTCACCTGCCCCTGCAGTGTGGTGACCAGTCCCTGAAGTGGAATCATCTCTCTCTGTAGTGTCTGCATAACAGTCAATGTCTGAATAATCTGCTGCTGTCGAGTACGATAGCAGCCCTCCACCGCTCTCATCTCCTCAACGCCTCTTGCGTCTATCTCAAGCAAATCTGAAATCGCTCTCCGACGACCTAAAAACGAGCTGCTGACGTGTAACTCTGTGAACTCCTGACATCTCTGTGCATGAACTGTGGTGCGTAGTGACATAACCTCTCCATGAGCAAGATCACTCGCATCCATCGCTCGTCCCCAAGCCTCTCTAGACATCCCAGCCTCGGTCTCCATGAGATGACGTGTATGTGCATGAGTACGTCTATCTCTAAAAACATCAATTGACCCGATCGGTCCAAATAGCGGTCATCTTCCCTACTCATCATCTAACCTCGAGTAGATTCTCATCTGTACTCCGCCTAACCAGGACACTCAAAACTCTCTACTGTGCACCCAACTCCTGTATCATTACTAACTTGAGCTCCTTGTAAGTCTCAACAATCTCATCACCATGACTCCATGATCCCATACCAGACATATCTCTCTGGGTCACCGCCTATACTCCCTGTCCTAGCGGAACAAAGACGTAATCTGCCTAAAGACTCCGAGCTGGTCTAGCAGCAGCAGCGGCGGTAGCTCTCTCTACCATCATATCCGGACCTAGAGCAGCGAGACATAACCCCATCCGAGGTGGTAAAGGTTAAACACTCGTGTCATCCTCACTATGACTGGCAGAAGGGTAACAACAATGGTGGAAATAGAATAGTAGCTGATGTGGTCGATGGGTGGATGGGTGCATCTGGTCTGGTGGGGAGATAATGAAGGTGTGAGGTAATGGTAGAGAAAGAGAAGTAGCAGCAGCCACACTCACATCCGAATCGTGGCCAGCTCGTAGCCAGCCAATTACGAATGGGACGTAGGGAGGTGGTGTTGTCAACATACAGGTGAGGGTGTGATAGTGGGGAAAGGAATCTGGGTGGTGATGAAGACCATGGGATAGTGGTTATGCTGTAGGGGAAATAAAGCAAGCAGTCTGGCAAAACCTCCATAATCAGACCATGCCGGTAAAAGGTAATGGCTCTGGAATAGTAATCCTAGCTTTGATAACGGATATGCAGGGTGAGGGTGGTGTGTGTGGGCCCGCAGACATCATCAGTCTCAAACGGCTCAGTCTTCCTCTACAGACAGGGCATGTAGCGGTAAGCAACAACTACAGGGTAGGCAGGAGCTAAGTGCTCCTCCTTCGCCTCCTCGTCAACCTCAACATCCATCTCGTCATCCTCATCCTCCTCATCAGCATCGATGTCCATATCATCGTCCTCATCCTCCTCAATGTCCATCTCATCATCTTCGTCATCTCCTCCATCAGCAGGATAGTCGATAGGATCCTCCTCAAGGTCCTCATCGTCATCCTCCTCCGAGTCTGCTCAGGATCAGACTCCATAAACATAATCATGTGACTGACAATGGTGAGGCATCCTCAGCATATGCTGGGTCCTCATCAATTATCTCATCACACATGCTCTGCACCTGTAACATAAATGCTTGGCAAAGGTGGTGCATGCTCTGGCTCCTCCGGGCCAGGCAATCATAATCTGGAGAAGGGTGGTCGCCTGAAAAGGCGGCCTCTAAGTTGGGTCCTCTAGCAGTAAGGTAGCTCAAGAACTCGAGATCATCGGCTCACGTATCCTATGTCTGATAGATCCCAAATTGGCTGGAAACACTCCTGTAGTGTAACCCCCAGTTTCATCCGAATCTAACATGACTGAAACTGAAAATTCAAATACCGCTTATATTAGTATTTACTATAATACTCTTATAGTAATAATACATTTTAATAACATAACATGTATATCAAATTGAAAGCATCTAGTCCAACCAACTAATGCAACAGTAGTGTATGCAATGAATGTTATGCACATATGTTGTCCCGTGTGAAACCCCTTTGTATAAATTCAATGTTTGAAAACGGTTATAGTCCAGCAAAAAAATTGACCTGGTTCTCTATAACCTTGGCTCTTGATACCAATCTGTAATACCCCCAAATTGGGTCGTAGTGGAATGAGGGTCAGGGGCGTGTTACTTCAATGATCAATAACACAAGAATATATAAACGACGCAAAAAGTCATTTTTAAAACGATACATTGGATTTAACAAAGTATTGTTACTAAGCCCAAAGCTAGACTTGTTCACTTGATCAATACGAAATATATTCAGCCCATAACAGTATAACAAAATGAAATGCGACAAAATCTTTAATGCAAGACATCCAAATCAAAAAACCACCAACGTATCATCGCACCTCGTGCTTATTGAAACACCCTGAAAAACATTGCTTTAAAACTCAACAATAATGTGGGTGAATTCATAGTTTGATAAATCATATATTATAACACCTCGTATTTTAGGTCATTGTATGCACATTATGAAATTCCATAATAAATTTTTTAGGGTTTTACACGCGTTTTACTCCTTAAACCGTAAATCTTTAATTTAAATCAGCGTAAAACAGAAAATGATCCGTACAAAAATGTAAAACTGGCGATAGAAAGCAATTAAATGGTTTACAATCAACCAAGTGTTAATGATTATTATGAGGATATTAATAACTTTGTTTATCTATTTTATTGGCTACGTAAAAGCTTCGTTTCAAATAAAATACGTTTAGGCATACCCGGAAGTTCTAAAACCTAACTACGCCTAAACGAATACCCACGATAATACCCAAAATAATTAAAAATTACATCTTATATATATACATATGCCGAAATTAAGAGGATTGGATCAAGTATTCATCACTTAGCAATAATATCTAGATATTTCAATAAAGTAACTCTTACACCTTTTACCAACTAGTCATGTTAACTTAACCTAGGGTTAGAAAGTAACCATGGTTAAGTTAGCAAGATATTTATACTATAAATAGGCTTGCATGCATGAGTAAGTTTCATACTCTTTTATACTTAACAAAATTTCAATTTCTTTCTCTCTTTTCTACACCAAAACCCACGGCCAACTTAAGCCCTCAAACAAAATTCATACTTTGATTTTCTAAGTATATACAACCCTATACACAACATACTTAAGGTATTCTAAGGTGTTGGGAAGCATTGGTTCATCATTTTCAAGTAATAAGAAGAAAAAGGAAAGATTAGGGTTTTGAAAACCTAATCTTGGGTTATAAGCTTGGAAGCTTTATTTTTGAATCTAAACACGGGTTTAGAACTTATTTCACATCTCTTACATCATTACTAAGGTTTTCTTAAATCCTTTATACTTTTCTTTCTTATGATTTTATGTATTACATGTTAAATATAGCCATAATCACCACTAATGACTTTTAAATGTATAAAATGGATTTTTATTTGAGTTTATCAATTTATACACTTATTCTCATGTCCTAATGTTATAAATATCATGGAAAAGTAAATATAAAAGTATGTTAACTTATAGTTTAAGTATAAACATGTTTAAAGCTAATTAGGGTTTTATAAGTTTTCTTAAACTTCACATGTGAAAATAATGAAAGTAAAAGGATTGAACTTGTTACAATGAAATTATATGGACTAGGGATGATATTAGACTTTATTATAAGTACCACATAGAAAGACATATGTAAAATATGGTTATAAGAGTTTTATAGTAAACTACTAACTTAATAAGTACATAAAACAAGGTTTTATAAAGAAACAAACATGAAATACATAGGGGCTGTCCAAATTCGAATTTTGGACAGTAGGTTATGATATTTTATAAAAATAATACGCCTCATGACGATTCCATAATGATAAGAAACTTGAAAAACCGATCTATAACGAAAAAGATACGTTAAAAACGAGTTTACGACTATAAATACTTTATAAAACTATTTTATAGAAAGTTTTACTATCCATCGGCAGTAGTTGGAGTTTTTATAACACCTAAAATATGAAATATAACCTTTTGATTACGAGATCGTAACACGCAAGAATCAATTCAAAACGGAACAAAACGAGTAAATTACGGCATTTTTCGATAATTACAGTTATAAAAGTAATTTTATAAACTATGGAACAGTAAAAAGCACTATCATCAGTGGAATTTATTTTTATAAAATATAATAAATATATTAATAACGAGAACGTACTCGAAGGAATCACTAAAATCGGAGTTAAAACGAATAAGTTATCGCGATTACGAGTTTACGCTAATAAAAGCCTAAACGACAAATGAGCAGTTGTGACATGTAATTTACTATTCATCACAGAATTTTAAAAACTTTAAAAATGGTAATATTTGATTACTCACTCTCTTACTACGAAGACTTGGACTTAAGAAACGCGAGCAACGCTTAAAACGACCAAGTAGGTCATTTTTTTTTAACGAAAAGTTATATTTTTATAAACGTTTTTCACTATTATAAATACTATTGTTACGTAAAAATGATTATCTGGTGATTATGTTATATAGAATATTAGTGGATAACAAAGTGCTATATTACTAGGGAGTTTCATAATGAGGCCTCTTCGGATGGCGTAACGATGAGTTGTTGGATTTACGATTTAAAGTGTCCTAAACTCCTCGTACGTCATGTCATGACCTCTTTAATTATGATAGCCCGAACGATAGTACGATGTAACAACTATAAGATTATAATCGATGTTAATTAAAGTACTCAGTAACTTATACAGCCTTAAATAAATAGGTGCATTATCGTCTTGTGTGACGTTGTAACTGAGATTAATTGAGCTATCGTACTCAAGGAGAGTTCATAGCCCCAACGTTTTAACTTTAATTCATACTTTAATAAGTTTATGGGTGAGAAACATATGCACGTTTTACAAATTGGACGCAAGTTAACATTTATCATGATTACTTTTGCCTAAGTAAGCGATAACCCACAGGTGCCCCGATGAATCATGAACTGTTAAAGAATCACATATATGTAGTCGTGATTACATTATGTGAGCGCGAATGATAATAAAATAGATCTATTAGTGATGACATCCTTCCAATTCCCCGTTCGGGTGACTAGCTATCATTAGAGAACCGAACTGTATTTCCATGTCGGATATTGGAAGTTAAGGGTGTGAACACATCACGGGCAATGTAGTGCAATATCTATTTCACTAATGCAACAACTAGTGTGTCCCATAAAAACCCTTTTTATGAATGCAATGTTTGAAAACGGTTATAGTCCAGCAAAACATTTGACCTGGTTCTCTATAACCTTGGCTCTTGATACCAATCTGTAACACCCCCAAATTGGGTCGCAGCGGAATAAGGGTCCGGGGCATGTTACTTCATAGATCAATAACACAAGATATATATAGAACGACCAAAAAGTCGTTTGAAAATGATACATTGGATTTAATAAAGTAATTGTTACATAAGCCCGAAGCTTAACTTGTTCACTTGATCAAAATACAAAGATTTTCAACCCATAACAGATAACAAAATGAAATGCGACAAAATCTTTAATGCATGACATCCAAATCAAAACCACCAATGTATCCATCGCACCTCGTGCTTATTGATCCCCTGAAAAACATTGCTTTAAAACGTCAACAATAATGTTGGTGAATTCATAGGTTTGATAAATCATATATTGTAGGACCACAAGATTTCCCAAGTGTATGATAATGCAACAGATGCAGACATCATATAAATGTAATTACGTTGCTCTAAGCTCATGACACTGAAGCTTGACGTGTATGAATACCAAATTAATGGCCTACATTGCCCGTGGTGATGTTCTAACCCGCAACATCCTATATTCGACATGGTATACGTTCGTTTGTCCAGTGATAGCTAATCACCCGAACGGGGTTGTCAAACCCAATAGATCTATTAATAACATTCGCGCTCACAATCCCGCAATTGACAGTTCATGATAATGGGCTCAGATATGGGTTATCGCTACTTAGGCAACACGTAATCATAACATGAAACTTAACCACTTGTGTCCAATTGTAAAGCATTGCATGTTTTTCACCCCAAAAACTTTGTAAAACAAAAGCATGTAAAACGTGGGGCTATGAACTCACCTTGAGTTCTGATAATCCAAATATCGCAGATAAAGCGTCACGTAAAAGATCGAATGCAACCTAAATTATCATAGGTCGTATAAGTACCGAGTACTTTAATCAATAACATTGAATATAATCCTATAGTTGCAACATCGTACTATCGTTCGGGCTATCATAATTAAAGAGGTCATGACATAACTTTTGCGTTTTAAGCCTGATTCTCGCGTTTCTTATGCCCATCTTTTCGTATTAAGACGGGTTATCGATATTTGACATTTTCATAAAATTTGTCCCCTGATGAACAGTAACTTTTACTGTTCATAACAGACATGAGCTTTATGTAATTCGTATTTGTTGTCGTAAAACTCGAAAACGTCGTATTTTATTCGTTATAATTCCGTTTTTAGTGATTCTTTTGAGGACGTTCTCGTAATTGAAAGTTCTATATATTTATGAGGTTTACAAAAATATAACTTTCTGTCATGAATAGTAACTTTTATAAAAATAGTTTTATAAAAGTATTAATTGTCGTAAACTCGCGAAATTCATAACTCGTTCGTTATTAATTGAAAAATTACGATTCTTATCATTTTGGAATCCTAAAAATATGTATTATTTGTTAAAAATATCAACCCTTGCTGTTTATAATTTTTATAAAAATGTTTTTATAAAAATTTACTTACGACTTCGTTTATTAACGTATAACTCGTTTTTAACGTAACTTTTTCGTTATTAATCCGTTTAACAAGTTTCTTACTTTTTTGGAATCGTCGTGAAATGTATTATCTTGTAAAAATATAAAATGGATATGTAAAAATTCGAATTTTGGGCAGAATGTTTGCTTGAGTTTGTTGAATCCATTTTTTGATCTTTTCTTTATACTTTACTACTTTTGTATTTTACCACATGTCTCATATATCATATATATTATATATCATCCTTATATTAGCACTTACTTGTCCATAATAGTCCTTATGTGTCCAAGTTACCAATGTTAACAATTCCATTAACATACTTTAAAACCATAACTTACTTAAGTAACCCTAATTTACCCATAATCATCTTTACACCAAAATAGCTTGATACAATATTTTCTCATCCTTTTTAACATAATGTAAGTAATAACACCACATGTACATAAGTGTGTAAAATGATCATTTCAATATTAACATGTCTTATGTATTTCTTTCACTTGAAACATATTATGAATTATTATAAACCCTAATTTACCCATAATCATTTTTACACCAAAATAACTTGATACAATATTTTCTCATTCTTTCTAACATGATGTAAGTAATAACACCACATGTATGTAAGTGTGTAAAATGATCATTTCAAGTATACCCTTCATTTTCATGAATAAAACCTAAATGGTGATTTAAGCTAAATAGAATAATCATATGCATAAAAATGAAAATTATGAGAACATAAAGAGTTCAAGTGGACCTTAAGATGTATGATGATGATGATGAGCTAGTACTAAACCCTTGTTTAGCCACAAAAACCAAGCTTGCACTTAAGAAACCCTAGCTTTCCTTAATAGAACCCTAACTTTCTTTTACTTGAGAAATACTTGGAAATGGTGATTCAATGCTTGCAAATGCCTTAGTATACCTTAGAATAGATGTATATAGAAGGGTATGGGTTGTAGAAAATTTTGTATGGGTTTGGTTGGGGGCTTGCTTATTGCCGTAGCATATAGAGAGGGCAAAGGAGGTGATTTTGTTTGATTTTTGGTCAAGTGTTAATGTTATGAGTCTTTCACTAGATACTTGTATGTATATAAGAGGTAATTCTAGTCAAAGAGACCCAGCATGGTTCAAAGGATTGGTATCATTGGTATTAGGGTAATGGCATGG
Source organism: Tanacetum coccineum (assembly GCA_026074375.1). Classification (NCBI taxonomy): domain Eukaryota; kingdom Viridiplantae; phylum Streptophyta; class Magnoliopsida; order Asterales; family Asteraceae; genus Tanacetum; species Tanacetum coccineum. The sequence goes on along the minus strand of BQNB010043622.1, from coordinate 33,621 downwards.
TATGGTCTTTGGTCAAGGTAAAAGCTTTCGGTAGGGTGCAATTAAAGAAGCATGGTTGTAGTACTTAGGAAGTTTTGCACATACTTGACCAACTTGTACTAAAATTTGCATTTCTCCTACATACCATCATGCATGTACTGCGTGTATGAGTCTTGAGGGGGGGGGGGGGGGGGGAGGGCTTCTAGAGCCTTTTGCTAGTTTTAAAACTCATTATATAGTATCATTTTACTTTAAAGTTTCAACATTGTAACTTTTATTTAAAAGTTTCCAACTTTGCTTGCCATTTGTGTATATAATATTTATTCAGTGTACAAAGTAATCAAGTAACATTTATTATAGTAAAGTTAATTAAACTTTAGGTTATTGGGTACATTTAGAGGCGTATTTGTGAAGCGTAGATTTGATAAGTTTTCATTGCTTACCGGTTAATTCTTAAAACGTACATTTATCGCAGAATACGTTTTTACTTACGTAACCAATAAATTAAATGAAAACGACCATAATTATTATCATAATAATTATATAACAATGATTGATGGTAATCGTTTGACTGATTTAATGCCCGTTTACATTAAACGATAATATTTTGGGGGGGGGCGTTTCTGTTACGCGATTTAACCTAACGTTTCAATTTCAAGCAAACTTGTTACATACAAATGGATACATTGGTGGATTTGTTTGTCGTCCGTGTCAATGACTTGAAAACACACAGGAGTTCGGTGTTATTAGACTTCCCAACGTTTAAACGAGCATTGTCCTCGAGGCTCACGATGCATGCGCCTTGACGACGGTGTTGGTCTTGGTGAAGATGGTGGGGTTATTTCTTCTTGAATTGGTCTTCACTGTTCCACGTGAACTCGGGACCTCTCTTGGAGTTCCATCGAACTTGACAATATGGGATTCCGACTAACCCTTCAACCGTTTAACTTTCTCGGCCCACTAATTTCTACGGTGTTCCTCAACAAAATGTCAGTTTGTCGTCCAAAATTAAGTCCTCAAACGGAACTGCAAGGTTCGTCGGCATGAAACTTCTTCAGGTTTAGTTTACATGAAACGTATTATGATACTCTGCTCAACTCATTCTAGAGTTCATAGCTTTGTAAGCAAACTTCTCCAACCTTATCTACCACCTTAAAAGGCTTCAAACATACCTAGGGTTTCAGCTTCCCCCGTTTGCTAAAAAGTACGACCCCTTTCAAGGCGAGACCTTAATCATGACTTTGTCCCCGACTTGGGAATTCCATTGGCTTTCACTTCAAGTCAGCCGTAATCTTCCGCCCGGTCACGAGAGCGGCTTGAATCCTTTGCTTGATCTGAATGATTTTCTCGGTCGTTTCTTGGATTAGTTCTGGACCGAGTATCTGAGCTTCTCCAACCTCAGTCCAACAAACAGGTGAGCGACACTTTCGACCATAAAGTGCTTCAAATTGGTGCGGCCATTGATGCTTTAGCGTGATAGCTATTGTTGTATGAAAACTCGACTAATGGCCCATATGGATAACCCAACCCTTTCCAAAGTCGATTGACACTAAGCACCGTACATATCTCGAGAGTTTGCATATGGTCCTTGCTTTGCCCGTCGGTTTCGATGGATGGTTACGCAGTACTCATACTCCAATTTGTACCTATTGCGTTCTGAAGTGGAATCTCCAGAAATTTAGATGCGAATCTCGGTGGTCACGATCGCCAAATGATTGAGAGGGTAATCCATTGCCTCGTGGACTACCTCACTTTAAGTACAATCGTTTGCAAGTTTTCTTAAGGGATCTGTCTCTCTCATCGTGTGTAGATCGCAGACTTAGTGAGTCGGTGGGTCAACCGATCACCCAAAAATTGTATCATTGCTGGAGACCGTACTTAGGAAAGCTTATGTGACAATCCATGGTGTGTTTATCCCTCTTACATTCGGGTATCTTGGGTGTTGCTAGGTAACCAACAATCTGATGGCTTTGGTGTTCGGCCTTGACCTTTGCACACGGTCAAGCAACTTCCTTGTTAACATAAGTGGCTCTATGTCGGTCTTTCTTGTTGGGCCACCAAGTATAACTTCTTCTCTGTCCTTGGTACATTTTGTCGGAACCCGGATGAATAGAGTATTTTGATTTTTGGGATTCCGTGCAATGATCACATGTTCGCAAATCGCCATAACAGGTAACCAACTCATTGCCATTGAGGCACAGGGTGCCATCCTGCACCGTGGTTTTCCAACTTTTTGTTCTCTAATAGCTTCTGGAAATTTAGCATTTACAAACCAACATTCCCCCAACGTCTTCACTCTTAATGTTATCGGGGTTTTCCATGCTTCGGTCTGACGCATTTAAGATCTTGTTATTTTATTTTGGGGCCAATCATAACATTTACAAGCAAGGTCCAAAACTAATAGTCATAACCAAGGCTCGAACTCTTAGCGGTGGTTCTCGTTCTTTCCTGCTTAATGAGTCAGCAACGAATTTTGCTTTCCCGGGTTGATATCGAATATCGCAATCGTAATTACACTTAGCAACTATATCCATCGGCGTTGCCTCATGGTCAAACTCTTTTTGAATCTAAAATGTGTTTGCAAACTTTTGTGATCGAATATACACCGTTACCACTTTAGTTCCATTTAAATAATTCTCAGATCTTGAGAGCGAACACCACTACACCAAGTTCTAAATCATGTGGTCGTTGTCGTTTTTCTCATGGAATCTTAACTGTCGTGATGCATAAGAAAATCACTTTTTCTTCTTCATCAACAACAGCCGCCTCCTCCAAACCATTCTTCGTAGCGTCGCAGTATGCGATGAAATCTTCGCTTCCTGTTCTAGGTATATGCAAGGTTGGTGCACTGCATAACTTTTGCATTCTTAAACAGTTGAAAAGTGCTTCTTGTTTTATCGCCACATTCAAACTTAACCTATTCTGGGTGAGCTTGGTCATAGTGTGGCGATTTTGATAACCTTCAAGAATTCTTATGATAGTATCCAGCAAGACCTAAAAATTGACGAATCTTCCGTTGGTGAACTTAGGGAGTTGCCAATCTTTTAATGGCATTTCAATCTTGGCTGGTTACACAATGAATTCCTTCCACTATCGATCCATGACCTAAGAAACTGTACCTTAGGAATCCAAAATTCACATTTGGAAAACTTGGCATACAAATTCTTCCTTCTTAAGACATATTCAAGATCTGCTTAAGGTGTTCTTCGTGTTTCTTTTTATTTCTTTCGTATATATCGAATGTCATCAATAAAGCACAATCACAATTTTATCCAGGTGATGGTTTGCAAACCGATTCATAAGGTCCATGGAATTACGGTCAGGGTGAGATTTGTCAAAACCAAATGGCCATCATTATAACTTGATATTCGTAATGGCCGTACTCAGTAAAGAGTTCTTGATAGGCAGTCTTCGAAATGTCTTCTTCTCTCGTACCCTAATTGGTGATAAACCTGATCGTTAAGTCAATTCTTCGAGTAGACACTCGACCTTGGGAGCTGTATTCAATAGGTCATCAATTCTTTGGGAGCGGGTAACGGTTCTTCACCGTAAATTATTCAGTTCCACGGTAAGTCAAATGCACATCCGGAATGTCCCTGTCCTTCTTCTGGACTACAGGGGACCGGAGTCCCCAGGGCGAGGAATGGGCCTTACTAAAGCCATTTGTCGGTTAGCTCTCTTTTGTTGCATCAGAATAATTCCTTTAAACTCAGAAGGCGCCATATCGATAAGGTGCCCGTGCTACAGGTGCAAACACCACAGGTACCGAAATCAATTTGAAAATCCACTTGTGAGTCGGAGGATATGACCTGGCAGTCTTAGGAAATTACTTCAGGTTAGTCCTTTGAACTATAGGCTCGTCCTCAAAAGTCGTTTATTCTCCGACGTGTCTTATCAACCTCTTTTACATTAACTTGGTCAGTAAATAGGAAACCCTTTTTTCTATTGTCCATTTGGGCTTTCTTTAGTGCAAGGAAATGATGTTTAATAGTTGTCTTGTCACATTTCCCTGGGTACTTCCATCACCGTGTATGATCAGGGTTTTATTTTTACAGGGGATGCGAACAATCTTTTCGGCACATGCAATGACCGCTTGGTGCTTCGCCAACCAATCCATACCGATTATAGCATCGAAACTACCAAGTTTCTACCAGGGCATAATAAGTTTATATTGAATTGGTGGTTTAGGAAGTTTAATGTGCAACCCTTAAGTATAGTGTTTAACCCGATTATCCTCCCGTCAGCTAGTTCGACATCATAATAGTGATCTAGGGTAGAAGGTGTGATGTCAATTTGGGAGCTAAATGCAGTAGACACAAAACTTCGATCGGCACCCGTATCAAACAAGATATAAGCATAACGGCTTGTTTTGAAAGAGGATACGTACCCGCAACGACTTGTCTGGGGTTTGCCCCCGCATTTGTCCACACATACACCTTCGCTGGAGCCCTGTCATTCCCAGCTTGATTACCACGGTTGCCTTTGTTGTTCTTCAGTCTTGGACATTCCTTTTTGAAGTGTCCCTGAGCTCCACACTCAAAACAAGTAGGTTTCTGACCCGATCCGGTGCCCTTCTGGTTGTTATTGTTGTTGACATTTCCCGTACCCCTACAGTCACGAGCGATGTGACTATACTTGTTGCATTTATAGCACTTTGGAGCACACGGACCGTCTGTGGTGGTAATTGCACCTTTAAGCTTAGGGGTCTAGATCCCATAGGTTTCTTCATCACCCGATACAGCAGTGTATGCCCTGCCGCGTGTGTTTTGCCTCTACTTTGATTGTTGTTGTTGATTTGATTGCTGCGGGGAAAGTGTTTTTTTCAGACTTCCTCTTGTTTTCAGCTTTGCCTTTCCGCCATGGTACTGATTCTTGTCCATCAGTCAGTGGCCCTTTTACAATGGCCTCTGCACTGTCTCTTGGTTTGATGATACGATGTTTCCATGGTTCATGTCGGGACAATCCCCGACCAATACCTTTCAATTTTCATCGCCATCCTCAGGGAATCATTTAAACATCATTGTAGCTGATTTAGCTCTTGAAAACGTTGTGGTTGTACTTGACCACATCAGTACACTTTTACCTTCAAGTTCCACAACTCAGATCAAGCTTCTTCATTTCGTTTCATGGGACAATACTTGTCAGTCTTCTTCTTCTTCAGAATCCACCCATAGTCATTGGAATAAAGAACATCTTGAGTTATACAGTCAGAACATGGGGTATTCCACCTGTTAGAGCACCTGCTTACAGAGTACTGTAGCCAAATTTGATTGGTTTTACCGGCCTCCGAGCAGTTGATTATTCGAAAGACAGTCTCCATTTCTTTGAATCATTGGGTTAAATCAACCACCCTCGATGCCCTTAAAATACAGAGGTTTGCACTTCATGAAATCCTGGTAAGTGACACACTCTTGGCAACAGCGTGTCAGATCCCCTGACTCCCATTCCCCGAGAATGGCTATCAGTGCCATTCCTGGGTTGCGTCACGTGCGGCCAAAGCGGCACTGACACCTTCGTTAATCATAGTTTGTGTTGGCAATTTGTAACATTAGTGGGTTGCTGTTGGGTCATGTTGTGTTCATGACCGGCGTTTGACCTTGTAAGCTACGTTTGTGACCATTTTCTCTTAATCACAAAGAAAATACAACAATATCGTAGGTCTCCATAAAATCATATCCTATGACATGGTCATATCCATGATAAATAAAGTGAGATCACATCACACAGTGAAATGTACAATTGAATTGTAATTAACAACGGGATAACCAAATCGACATTCATTCATCACAAATTCCGATTTTATAGACATGGACATATTTACATACCATCTTATATATAACTGGAGTAAAACATACATGATTGGGTTTCGATACAAATTGATTTCATAATGTTTAGGATACAAATTAAACATAACAACCTAGAGCCTTATAGCCGGGATTAAACCCGTAATACTTTGTAGCTATATACAAAATGATAGCCATAAACAAAGTCTAAACTTATGACTGGGCTTGCCAGTGTACCTCTGGTTGCTCTGGCCGTGCAGACCCACCAGCGGGTCCCTGCTTTTGTCCCGGCAATTTAACAGTAACCTGCCCCTTGTAATGTCATCATCACTGTGTCCCTGTAAGGCTGTCACCTGCCCTAGCAGTTGTGGTGACTAGTCCCTGGAGTGGAATGTCTCTCTCTTGTAGTGTCTGTAAGCAGTCAAGGTCTGAATAATCTGCTGCTGTCGAGTGCCGATCAGCAGCTCTCAAACTCTCTCTTCTCTTCCCGTCCTCCTGCAGTCTGTCTCCAATAAATCTGACATCGCTCTCTGCCTCCTTCGGTCCGCTGATTGTAATTGTGATTCTTGATCTGTTGCAAATGCAATATGGTGCGTTAGAGTTATAACCCCTCCTATGGCAAGGATCGCTCGCATCCATCGCTCCGTCCCATAAAGCCTCTCTCGACATCCCCGAGCCTTCGGTCTCATTGAGCTAACGTGTTGTGGCGATAGTACGCCTATCTCGAAACAAAAATAATTGACCCGACCGGCCAATTCTGTCTCTGTCCCCTGCTCATCATCCAACCTCGTGTAGATCTCATCTGTATCTCGCCTAACCATAGACTCTAACTCTCTCATGTGTGCACCAAACTCTGTATAGTACTAATAAAAGCTCCCTGTAATGTCTCAACAATCTCATCCCATGCATCTGTGATCCCATATCCAACATATCTCTCTGGGTCACGCCTAATCTCCCTGTCCATAGTGGCAACAAAGCCATAATCTGCCCTAAGACCTCCAGCTGGTCTAGCAGCAGCAGCGGCGGAGCTTCTCTACCTCATACCCATGACCCAATGCGATACCTTAATCCCTTCGAGTGGGTGGTAGTAGGTTATCCTCGGTCTGCCTCTCTATGACTGTCATGTGCGGCAATGATAGTGGTGGGAATGAAGTTGGAGTGATGTAGGCAAGGGTTGTCGGTGGTGCATATGAGTCTCAGTGGGGAGAGTATGAAGGGTGGTGGTAATGGTAGTGAATGGGAAGTAGCTGCAGCCTCAGCTCTCATCCGAATCGTGGCAGCTCGATAACCCAATGATCGAATAGGACTAGGAGGTGGTGCTGTCAATACAGGTGAAGGTGGTGATAATGGGAAGGGAATCTGTGGTGGTAATGAAGACCATTAGAGATAGTGGTGATGCTGGTGGGAGATATAGCAAGTAATCTTGCAACACTTACTGATTCAGACCATGCTGGTACAGGTATAATGGTATGGAATGAATCTTAGATGTCTATGGGTTGTATGGGGTGAGGTGGTGGTGTGGTCGCAGACTCATCGGTCTCAAATGGCCCAGTCTCCTCCGCAGACGGGGCAGTAGCTGGTAAAGCAACAACTACTGGGTAGGCAGGAGCTAGGTGCTCCTCCTCCGCCTCCTCGTCAATCTCAACATCCCATCTCGGTCATCATCATCACTCCTCATAGCCTCGATTTCCATACATCATCCTCCTCGAGGTCCATTAATAGTCTCCGTCATTCCTTCCATCCGTAGGTAGTTCGATTAGGATCCTCCTCAGGGTCCTCATCGCCATCCTCCTCTGGGTCTGGCTCAGGATCAGACTCCGGAATGTAGTCAGGTGACTGTACGATAGGTGAGGCATCCTCAGCATACAGCTGGTCCTCAGCAACGATCTCGTCATCATCATGCTCCGGACCTGGAACATAATATCAGGTGAGGGGTGGTGCTGCTCGGCTCCTCCGGGCCAGGCATATAATCGGGAGAGGGTGGTGCCTGAAGAGGCGGGGCCTCTGGCGTACGGGGTCCTCTAGCATGTAAGGTGGCCTCGAGAAACTCATGATCATCGGGGCTCATGGTGAACACTATATCGGATATAAGTCCCCCATATGGACTGGTCACTGTGTATTCGTGATCCCAGATTCCTAGAATCTGACCATGACTGTTTCTGATAAAATCCAAAGATAGCTTCTATTTGATATTCTCATATAAAGACTCTTATAGTAATATACATTTATAATTATAACATGTTATATTAAGTACGTATGCATATAGTCCAACCATACTAATGAACACAGCTGTGTTGCATGGATATGTTGTGCAATTATGTATGTCCCGTGAAACCCTTTTGTTATAAAACATCTTTTAAAACGGTATCTAGGTCAGCAAAATATTTGACCTGGTTCTCTATATACCTTGGCTCTTGATAACCAATCTGTCAACACCCCCAAATTGGGTGTCGCAGGAGCGGGAATATGGGGTCGGGGCGTGTTATTCTCAGCATCAATTAACACAAGATATCTATAGAGACGACCAAAAAGTCGTTGTGAAACGAATACATATGGATTTAACAAAGTAATTGTTACTTTCATAATGCCCAAAGCTTAATTTGTTTTACTAAATCATATTACACAAAGATTTATCAGCCCAAAACAGATAACAAAATGATGTTATGGAAACACAGAATCTTTAATGCATGAATCCTAAATCATGAACCACAATGTATCCATCGCACCTTGTGCTTATTGTATCCCCTGAAAAACATTGCTTTAAAACACGTCAACAAATAATGTTGGTTGAATTCTTAGGTTTGATAAATCTTTATATTGTTAGTGGACCTTCAAGATTTCCAAAGTGTATGATAATGCAACAAGATGCAGATATATATAAATGTTAAATTTACGTTGCTCTCTATGCTCATGACACTGATGCTTTGACGTGTTTGAATACCAATTAAAGGCCTTACATTGCCCCGTGGTGAGTTCTAACCTGCAACTCCTATATTCGACTTTTCCCCCCCCCCCCCCACTATGGTATACGTTCTTTTGTCCAGTGTTAGCTAATCAACCCAACGGGGTTTGTCAAACCCATTGATCTTTTAATAACATGTCGCGCTACAATATCCCGCGTTGACAGTTCCAATTATTATGGGCTCAGATATGGGTATATCGACTACTTAGGCATACACGTAATCATTATCATGAAACTTAAAACACTGTGTCCATTTTAATGCATTGCATGTTTTTATTCACCCCAAAAACTTGTAAAACAAAAGCATGTAAAATGTGGGGCTATGAACTCACCGTTGAGTGAGTAATGCCAAGTGTATCACAATTAATCGCGCCTCGCGAATACGGATCAGATGCAACTATTAAATTTAAGGTCGTTAAAGTACTGAGTACTTTAATTACATTGAAATTAATCATAAAAGTTGTTAATCGTACTATCGTTCGGGGCTTATCATAATTATTAAAAGAGGTCATGACATGACGTCACGAGGAAGTTAGGACACTTTAATTCGTAATATCCAACAACTAGTCGATAGCCATCCGAAAGAGGCCTCATTATGATAAACTCCCTTAGTAATATAGTTACTTTGATAACCACTTATTATCTATATTGCTCAATCCCAACTATGGTATTTGGTTAAAATTGTGCTTGGACAAGTTAAAACGTTTTATATTTACGTTTAGTTAAATACTATTTTTGGAGTAACTTTCGCGTTTTTTAAGCCCGGATTCCGGGGTTTCTTTGTGTCCATCTTTTAGTATTAAGACGGGTTATCGATATTTAGAAATTTTTTATAAAATTTTATCCCCTGTGATGTACAGTACTTTTACGTATTTTGACCCTCTGGTGAACAGTAACTTTTACTGTTCACATCAGACGTGAGTTTTATAAAAATCGTATTCGTCGTCGTAAAACCCGTAAATGTCGTATTTTATTCGTTATAGCTCCGTTTTTAACGATTCTTTCGAGGACGTTCTCGTATTTGAAAGTTCTATATTTTTATGAGGTTTACAAAAATATAACTTTCTGTCATGAATAGTAACTTTTATAAAAATAGTTTTATAAAAGTATTAATTGTCGTAAACTTGCGAAATTCATAACTTGTTCGTTATTAATTGAAAAATTACGATTCTTATCATTTTGGAATCCTAAAAATATGTATTATTTGTTAAAAATATCAACCCTTGCTGTTTATAATTTTTATAAAAATGTTTTTATAAAAATTTACTTACGACTTCGTTTATTAACGTATAACTCGTTTTTAACGTAACTTTTTCGTTATTAATCCGTTTAACAAGTTTCTTACTTTTTCGGAATCGTCGTGAAATGTATTATCTTGTAAAAATATAAAATGGATATGTAAAAATTCGAATTTTGGACAGAATGTTTGCTTGAGTTTGTTGAATCCATTTTTGATCTTTTCTTTATACTTTATTACTTTTGTATTTTACCACATGTCTCATATATCATATATATTATATATCATCCTTATATTAGCACTTACTTGTCCATAATAGTCCTTATGTGTCCAAGTTACCAATGTTAACAATTCCATTAACATACTTTAAAACCATAACTTACTTAAGTAACCCTAATTTACCCATAATCATTTTTACACCAAAATAGCTTGATACAATATTTTCTCATCCTTTTTAACATGATGTAAGTAATAACACTACATGTATATGAGTGTGTAAAATGATCATTTCAATTATAAAACTTCATTTTCATGAATAAAACCTAAATGGTGATATAAGCTAAATACAATAATCATGTGCATAAAAATGAACATTATAAAAACATAAAGAGTTCAAGTGGACCTTATGAGGTATGATGATGATGATGTACAAGTACTAAACCCTTGTTTAGCCACAAAAACCAAGCTTGCACTTAAGAAACCCTAGCTTTCCTTAACTAAACCCTAGCTTTCTTTAACTTGAGAAATACTTGGAAATGGTTAATCAAGGCTTCAAAATACTTTGAGGTATCTTAGATATGATATGAGAGTGTATGTAAATAGGTTATAAAAATTTTGTATGGATTGTTTGAGATAGCTTATTGAGCCGTGAGCTCAAAGAGAGAAAAAAGAGAGGTTTGTTTGATTTTCTAGTTAAGTGTAAAGTGTGTAAGTGTTACTCTTATGTATGGATTACAAGCATGGTCCAAGGTATGGTCTGGAGTCAAAGCATGGTCCAAGGTGAGCTAGGTATGGTGTGCCATAATGAGTATGGTGTGCCATAATGAGCATGGTGTTGCTTACATGAAGTATGGTGTAGGTTTGACCAAAAATGAAATCTTATCTCATTTTTCATGTATAATCTTGTATATTATACACGGTTTTTCCGGAAATTACAAGATTAATACATGATATATTTATGAAATTTTGTGTATTGGGTATAAAAGTGGGTATTTGTTGAAGCGTAGAAAAGTTATTGTGGTTCCGGGAGTGCCTAAACGTAATTTATCGCGAAACGTATACACTTTACGTATCCGATAAAAATAAAATGAACAAAGAGTATAATTTCCTTTAAAAAATAATTATATAACCCTTGCTTTATGTAAAAGTTTATTGTTGATGGCCGTTTACATTAACGTAATTTTTAGCTTCGCTGATTTAACTTAAATTCATGAAATACAAGCAAAGCGTAACAATACTAAAAACTAAATAGCTTAGTGATCGACGTCGCTCCAAGACTTTGAATAAAAAACCAGAGTGTTATAGATTCCCCGTTTTAAACGAGCCTGTCCTCAAGGCCTCACAATTGCAGCACTTGAGACGGTGTGGTCTTGGTGAAGAGGTGTGGATATTTCTTCTTGAATTGGTCTTCACGTTCCCACGTGAACTCAGGACCTCTCTTGGAGTTCCATCGAACTTTGGAAATGGAGGCCGACTTCGCTTTAACCGTTTAACTTCACGGTCAATATTTCTACCGGTTCCTCAACAAAATGAAGTTTGTCTTCCAAATTTAAGTCCATTCCAACGGCAACGGCTTAAGGTTCGTCGGCATGACACCTTTTCAGATTAGCATACATGAATTGTATTATGGACTCTTGCTCAACTTTCTGGAAGTTCAAGCTTGTAAGCCACTTCTCCAACTCTTTCAGTCACCTTTAAAAGGTCCAACATACCTAGGGTTTAACTTCCCCCGTTTGCCAAAACGTACGACCCCTTTCCAAGGGAGACCTTAAGCATGACTTTGTCTCCCAACTTGAATTTCATTGGTTTCGTTTCAAAGTCAGCACGTAACTCTTTCTGCCGAACACGAGCAGCTTGCATCCTTTGTTGATCTGAAGATTTCTCAGTGGTTATTGGATCAGTTCTGGATAGTTCCGAGTATTTGAGCTTCTCCAACTTCAGTTCCTAACATACAGAGTAGTAAACGACACTTCCGACCATAATGTGCTTCAAAATGGTGCGGCCTTGATTGCTAGCGTTGATAGCTATTGTTATATGAAAACTAGACTAATGGCAAATGGTTAACCCAACCCTTTCCAAAGTCGATTGCACAAGCACGCAAAATTCTCGAGGAGTTTGACTTGGTCTCCTACTCGCTATTTCCATCTGTTTGTGGATGATACTGCTAGTTCTCATATCCAAATTTGTACCCAAAGCGTTCTGAAGTGTCCTCCAGAAAGTGGATGGAATCTCGGGTCAGATCGCAAATGATTTGAGACAGTATTCCATTGTCTAGTGACCACCTTCTTCAGGTACATTCTTGCAAGTTTGTCCAAAGGATCAGTCTCCCTCATTGGTGTGAAAGATTGCAGATTAGTGCAGTCGTGTAACGATCACCCAAATTGTATCATTGCCTTGTGACGTATTAGGTAGCTTTGTGACAAATTCCATGTTGAGTATTATCACTTCCTTCGGGAAGCTTAGGCTTGTTACCAACAATCTTGACGGCCTTTGATGTTCGGCCTTGACCTTAGCACAGGTCAAACACTTGTTAACATAAGTAGCTATGTCGGCTTTCATATTGGGCCACCAATACAACTTCTTTCTTGTTTGGTTCTTTTTGGTCGGAAACCCGGGGAATAGGTATTTTGATTTATGGGACTCGTTGCAGGAGCACGGTCCAGCAAATCGCCATAACTAAGGGTAACAGCTTTCTACCATTGAGGCACAGGGTTCCATCCGCGTGGTTCCAACTGTTGTTTCTCTAATAGCTTCTGGAAATTTAGCATTTTCAACCAACATTCCCCCAACGTCTTCACTCTTTGCGCTTCGGTCTGAGCATTTAAGATCATTTTGGGAAGGTCCAAACTAATAGTCATAACCAATGCTCGAACTCTTAGCGGTGGTTCTCGTTCTTTCCTGCTTAAAGCATCTGCAACGAATTGCTTTCGGGGTGATAACGGAATATCGCATTTCGTAATCACTTAGCAACTCTAACCTCGTCGTTTGCTCATGTTCAACTCTTTTTGATCGAGAATGTGCTGCAAACTCTTAGTGATCGTCAGTTCGAATACGTACACTTGTTCCATATAAATTAATGTCTTACAGATCTTGAGAGCGAAAACCTCTGCCTCCAAGTTCTAAATCATGAGTTGTATAGTTCTTCTCATGAATTTTCAACTGGCGTGATGCATACGAAATCACCTTTTCTCTTTGCATCAACACAGCGCCCAAACCCTTCTTTGAAGCGTCGCAGTATGCGATGAAATCTTCGCTTTCCTTCAGGTAAGCAAGGATTGGTGCACTGGCATAACTTCTGCTGCAACAGTTGAAAATGCTGCTTCTTGCTTATGGCCCCATTCAAACTTAACCTTACTTCTGGGTTGTGCTTGGTCATAGGTTTGGCGATCTTTGAGAAACCCTTCAATGAATTTCGGTTAGTACCAGCTAGACTAAAAAATTGGACGAATCTCCGTGGTGACATTTGGAGATGTCCAATCCTTAATGGCTTCAATCTGTGCTGGGGCGGTATAATCAACATGAAAGTCTTCACTATCGATCACATGATCCGGAGTATAGGAACTGTACTGTTTAGAAAAATCAAAATTCACATTTTTGAAAACTTGGCATACAACTCTTCCTTCTTAAGCAATTCTAAGATTTGCTTAAGGTGTTCTTCATGTTCTTGCTTGTTCTTCGAGTATATCAGAATATCGTCAATAAAGACAATTACGAATTTGTCCAGATAAGGTTTGCACACTCGGTTCATGAGGTCCATAAACACAGCAGGTTGCGTTTGTCGAAGCCATTCGGGGCCTAACTTGAAATTCGTTAAGGCCGTAACGAGTCTGAAACGGCTTTACACGTCTTCGGAATGTCTTCTTCTCTGAACCCTCAGTGATGATAACCTGACTTTGGTCGAATTTTTTGAGATAAACACTCGAACCTTGGGCTGATCAAATAAAATTCATCAATTCTTGGGAGCGGATTAACGTTCTCTTCACCGGTTAGTTTATTCTAGTTCTCGGTAATCAATGCACATCCGGAATGATCCGTCTTTCTTCTTGACAAACAAGACCGGAGCTCCCCAAGGTGAGGAACTGGGTCTTATGAAGCCTTTATCGGATAATTCTTTCAGTTGCTCAGATAACTCTTTTATCTCGGAAGGTGCTAATCGATAAGGTGCCCGTGCTACAGGTGCTAGGCACCATGGTACCAAATCATTTGAAACTCCACATGTCGAGTAGAGAAGACCCGGCACGTCCTCAGGAAATCATCAGGAAAGTCTTGAAAAATGTTACGTTCTCTCAAGTGCTTCTTCTCCGACTGTCTTCAACACCTCTTTTGCAGTGGACATTGCCAAAAAGATAGGAAATCCTATATTTCCATGTAACTTCTGCGTTTTAGTGCACGAAATGATGTTTAATCGTGTCTCATCTCCCTGTGGTACTCCCTCCATTCACCGTGTTGGATTAAGGTTTTTTATTCTCTCAGGGGATGCGAACAAGTCTTCTTAGCAAAGTCGATAACGGGCATGTATTTTGAAATACCAGTCCATGCAATTATGTCGTCGAAACTACCGCATCTCTACTCGGCATAGAGTTGATCGTTGACACGGATGGTCCGGAAGGTTTACGGTACAACCATTAATATAGTATTTACGCATAATTATTCTTTCCTTCAGCTAGCTCTCTACGTTGTAAACTCATGATCTAGTGAATTGGGGACGATATCATGCAAGGTTCCTAACATGCTGTAGATACGAATCACTCCCTATCTGGCACCAGTATCAAATATGATGTAAGATAACGGTTGTTTAGAAGGAACGTACCGCAACGTCGTTGTTGTTTGCCCCCAGCAATTTCCAACCGATACACTTCGCTGGAGACCCTGTCATTCCAAGTTGATTACCAAGCTCATTGTTGTTAAGTTTTGGGAGTTTTTGTTAAGTGGCCTTGGCTCCGCACTCATAAAGCAAACCAGTGCTCCCTGCTGATTATTGTTGTTGTTGTTACGGTTGTTGTTGTTGTTGTTGTTGCGGTTGTTGTTGTTGTTGTTGTTGTTGTTGTTGTTGTTGTTGTTGTTGTTGTTGGCAGGCCGTATCCTACAGTCCCTGGCCAGATGGCCAACCCTATTACAGTTACTACACCTAGGTTATCAAGGTGCAAGGACTGCTTTTGATGGCAATTACATCTGGAATCACAGAGGTTAGACCCGGCGTATGATTTCTTTCACGTTGCCTCTGAGTGTTGGCCTGCCTGTGTTCTGCCTCTTATTCTGTTGGTCTTGATTGTTCTTGGAAAAATCATCATTCTTTCTTTTCCTTTCTGCCTGACGTTCAGCATAGGCATGGTTCTTATCCTCCATTAACTCAGTTGTAAACTCAATAACTTCTTGCATGGTCTTCGATTTTGATGCCTTTACACTGCCAAGTATCATATCGGGCAATCCACCGATATACTTTTCAATCTTGTCTACCTCTTCGAGTGGAAAACATCCTGGAACACATCAAAGCTAGTTGCGAATCGTGCGATCTATAGGCCACCAAATCGGTGCGCGTCTGGACTTTAAGATTCCACATCTTCCAGTTCTCAATCTTTCTTGATCTCACCCCTCGGGCTAGTATTTATCAGTCATCATTTTCTTCAGTGCTGCCCATGGCATGGCATGAGCTGCTTCAGTAGTAGTGGTCTTAACATGGGCATTCCACCATGTAAGAGCATCATCTTGCAGAGTGCAAGTCGCGAATTTGACTTGACTAGCTGCTGGGCAATTGATATTGTAAACACTTGACTCTATTTTTCAAAACCATCGGTGAGTCCGACGACTCCTCAGTGCCTTTGAAGTCCAAAGGTTTGCATTTTCAAGAATTCAGGAGTAGAGATATTTCGCGAGCTTGTTTTGGGATGGCCTTGGTCCTTGAACCATTGCTATTGTAGCTTACTAGCCCTGCTTGCTTCTGCTTCCAGCCATTGCAGCAGCAAACTCCTGATCAATAAGGCCTGAAGTTGTGCCGCAGTACAGTTGGGTTGTTTTTCATTTGGGAGTTGGTGTGACAGGTGGAACTCGGGTTGATCTTGTGGCTCTTTTTGGTCCATGTTCTTAAATCACAAGAAAATACATTACCGTTAGATTGTCAATATTAATCATAACGTAACATAACATATGCATCGTAAATAAGATAAGATCACATCGCACTGTGACAGAAGAAATAACTTATAAGAGTATATTATATAAAGCTCTTATAGTAATATACGTAATATATTATAACCACGTATATCAGATTTATGAGGGCATCTAAGTCCCACTTATGCACATAATAGTGTATGCTGAATGTAATGCACATATGGTATGTCCCGCGTACAACCCGTTGTATGGAATTCGTTGTTTTGAAAATGGTTATAGTCAAGCAAAAAATATAGACCTGGTTCAAATAAAACTTGGCTCTGATACAATCTGTAACACCCCAAATTGGGTCGCAGCGGATATAAGGTCCGGGGAGTGTATACTTCGATGATCACATAGCACAAGTATTTTTGAACGACACAAAAGACGTTTAAAATTGATTACATGGATTTAATTGAAAGATTTAATACAAAAGCATATAGCTTTACTTGTTCATTGTCGAATATTACAAAAGTTGACAATACATTTCCCCAAATATGATGCACCTAAATCTTTAAGCGTGCAATCCAAAATATAACCCAATGCATCCTTGGCATCCCATGCCTATTGATCTCCTGAAAACATTGCTTAAAACGTCAACAATAATGTTGGTGAATTCATAGGTTTGATAAAATCATAATGTGTAGGACCGCAAGACTTTTTAGTGATAATGCAACACATGCAGATCTCACAAAAACTAGATTACATTTACACTAAGCTCATGACACTGAAGCTCGACGATCTTGTTCGCATAATATTGCTACTCAGCCCGTGATGATGTTCTAACCGAAACATCTAAAATTCGACATGCTCATCGTTCATTTCCTCGTGATAGCATGTTCACCCGAACTACGGGGAGGTCTGTTTCCCGAATAGTTCTATGAAATAACACTCGCGTCTCACATGATGGTTATTCCCAACTACATCTTTTGCATATTGACACGTTCATGATAATGGGCTTAACTGGGTTATCGGTACTTAGGCAAACATGTAATCAATACTTGCGTCCAATTTGTAAAACAAAGCATGTTTCCACCCCAAAATTATAAATCATTGAAATCGTAAAAATGTGGGGCTATGAATCACCTTGAGTTCAGTTAATCCAAATTATCCGCAGATAAAGCGCACGTAAAGGGATCGAATGCAACCTATCTTATCTTTAGGGTGGATAAGTACTCAAGTACTTAAATCTATTCTTATAGTTGTTACCCCCCGTACTATCGTTCGGGCTATCATAATTAAAAGAGTATGAACATGACGTGCGGGAGTTAGGACACTTTAAATCGTAAATCCAACAACTCGTCGAAACGCCATCCGAAGAGGCCTCATTATGAAACTCCCTAGTAATATAGTACTTTGATAACCACATAATATTCTTTTATAGGCTCAATCATCCAACTAATGGTTTTGAAAAAAATTGTGTTTTAATAAGTTAAAACGTTTATATTACCGTTTAGTAAACTAGAAGTAACTTTTGCCGGTTTGAAGACCCGATCTCGCGTTTCTTATGCATTTTTCGTATTAGGTCGAGTTTTCATAATTGGACTTTTTCGATATTTTGACCCTTGTGTGAACAGTAACTTTTACTGATTCACATCAGACGTGACTTTTATTAAAATTATTCGTGTCGTAAAACCGTAAATGTGTATTTTATTGTTTTAGCTCCGTTTTTATGATTCTTTTCGAGGACGTGCTCGTATTTGAAAGTTCTATTATTTTTATTGGGTTTACAAAAATATAACTTTCTGTCATGAATAGTAAACTTTATAAAAATAGTTTTATAAAGTATTAAT
This sequence comes from Tanacetum coccineum, assembly GCA_026074375.1. Lineage (NCBI taxonomy): Eukaryota > Viridiplantae > Streptophyta > Magnoliopsida > Asterales > Asteraceae > Tanacetum > Tanacetum coccineum. Next base: position 15,504 of record BQNB010043622.1, on the reverse strand, counting down.
TGTATATCTATGGAAATTCATAACTCGTTCGTTATTAATTGAAAAAATTCGATCTTATCATTTTGGAATCTTAAAATTTATGGTTTTATTTTAAAAATATCAATCCTTGACTGTTTATAATTTTTTATAAAAATGTTTTATAAAAAATTTACTTACGACTTCGTTTATTAACGTTTTAAACTCGTTTTTAACGTATACTTTTCGTCATATTAATCGTTTAACATAGTTTTTTACCTTTTCGGAAACGTCGGCGATAAATATATTTTCTTATAAAAAGATAATAATAAATATGGTAAAATTCGCTTTTTGGAAGGATGTTTGCTTATGCTTGTTGACTCCTATGTAAACATTTTCTTTATACTTTACTACTTTGTATTTATCACTTGTTCTCTATATCATATATATTATAAATCATACATATATTAAATCGTCCATTGGTCCATTGTTAGTCCTCATATGTTCTTGGTTTCAAGGATAACAAATCCATGATTAATTCTTAATATCATAATCTTTACTTAAGTACTTATTTTTATTAGTGTTGTCAATAATCTTTTTATACTTAAACCAAAGTGTGTACAAAGTATATTTCTTTCCATATGACTTTATTTTAGTTGTTCTTATTAGCATGATTAAAAGTCCAATAATCAATATTAACATGTCCATTTTTTTAGGTATTTCTTTAAAGTTGAAACATATTATGAAACTATTTAAAATCCCCAATTAATCCTATGATCATGTTTACATTAAAACAACATGATACAACATTTTATCATCCTTTTTAACATGATGAAAGTAATAACACTACATGTACATAAGTGTGTAAAATGATCATTTCAAGTATAAACTTCATTTTTATGTATAAAACCTAAATGGTGATTTAAGCTAAATACAATAATCATGTGCATTAAAAATGATAATTATAAAAACATAAAGAGTTTAAATGGACCTTATGATGAATGAGGATGATGATGTACAAGTACTAAACCCTTGTTTAGCCACAAAAAACCATGCTTGCACTATTAAACCCGTAGATTGTCCTTAACTAAACCCTAACCTTTCTTTTACTTGGAGAATCTTGTAAATAATTAATCAAGGCTTCAAAATACTTTGAGGTATCTTAGATATGATATGAGAGTGTATGTAAATAGGTTATAAAAATTTTGTATGGATTGTTTGAGATAGCTTATTGAGCCGTGAGCTCAAAGAGAGAAAAAGAGAGGTTTGTTTGATTTTCTAGTTAAGTGTAAAGTGTGTAAGTGTTACTCTTATGTATAGATTACAAGCATGGTCCAAGGTATGGTCTAGGAGTCAAAGCATGGTCCAAGGTAAGCTAGGTATGGTGTGCCATAATGAGTATGGTGTGCCATAATGAGTATGGTGTTGCTTACATGAAGTATGGTGTAGGTTTGACCAAAAATGAAATCTTATCTTATTTTTCATGTATAATCTTGTATATCTATACACGGTTTCGGGAAATTACAAAGAATTTACAAGAATTTTATTTATGAAATTTTGTGTATTGGGTATTAAAAAGTGGGTATTTGTTGAAGCGTAGAAAAGTTATTGTGGTTCCGGGAGTGCCTAAACGTAATTTATCGCGAAACGTATACACTTTACGTATCCGATAAAAATAAAATGAACAAAGTTAATAATTATCCTTAAAATAATTATATAACCCTTGCTTAATGTAAACATTTAATTGTTTGATGCCCTTGTTTATTAAACGTAATTTTTAGCTTTACGCGATTTAAACTTTATTTTGAAATTACAAGCAAACGCGTACAATACTAAAAATAAATAGCATAGTTATCGACGTCGTCAAAGACTTGAAAACACAGAGTGTTATAAGTACTGGTAGTGTAAAAATTTCAGCAGTACTTTCAAGTGAAAGTACTGCTAGTGTAACTTGACTTTTGAAAACAAAAATAAGCAATTAAATAAGCTAGAAAATGACAACTAAATCTAAATAAGCTGAAACTAAACTTAATTCTACTGAAATTAAAGCTAACAGTACTAACTTATGAAAGCAGTACTAACTTGGAAGTTAGTACTGGTAGTGCAATTTTGAGAGTGCACTAAACCAAACACCCCTTTATCATTATGACAGAATTTAGAAAAGCTTTTTAAGAGAAGTTTAATGAACAAATGCTAAATACCAGATAAAAACTAGCTTAAAACAAACTTAATAATCATGATTAAACAACTGAATAAGCAAAATTCTAAGATCTAAACTAATTAAACTAATATTTTTAGATTTTATGAGTTTTTATGACAAAATTTAATAACTAAAGATTTATAATACTAAGCAAAAAACAGATGAAGACAAACAACTAAATAGCATTAGAAAAGACATTTAAAAACTAACAAGCAAGAGAATAAGGCTAATAAGCTAATATTTAACTTAAAACTAAGCAAATTTACATGAAAAAAGGGAAAACTCACTTTGATCCTTTAGCTAACAAAAGGAACCAATAAAGGCAGCTACAAGCTCTCTAGCTTATGATAAGCTAGAGTATAAGCCTTGGGGATCTCTTCCAAGGTAAGATCCCCTTCCAAAAGCTTAGATCAATAAGATCATTAAGTTTTAGACTAGTTAAAGGTTAGATAAGATTAAAAACTGAATGCAAAACAGCTCTATTTCAGCTTTATGACTGAAAGAGCTTTAAATGATGTCTTATTAGCTTATTGAGGACAAATATGCTTATAAGAGAGCTTATGACTTTAGAAAACGGAATTTAAAACATTAAAAAAAATGTGAAAATTTCTTAATGAAAAAGACTGTTACATAAAAAGAAGAAAATTTAAGCTAGACTAAATTACTAAAAACTAGATAAAAAAAACGTAAAAACTAGATGGTGTGTGTGTGAGAAGTGAGGCCTATTTATAGTGCCAAGCTGAAGCTTCTAGGCCCTTTTTCCTTGCTACCCAATCCTTCAATCTCTGCCATTCATTTTCCAATCATTTGAGCTTCAATCGTGGCCGTTTGATCAAGATGTGCACACCTGAGGATTGCCAGCGTGTCATTCCCTTGATGTGACGTTTGTGCTAGTTTTGTGAGTGTTTTAGCACAAAAACCCACTTAAATTTGTGCTTTCACCATTACTACGTGGCATTGAGCTTGGACTAGGATAAGTATCCCCTTGATTAGACTAATTTGTCCTTGCATTTGTGCTTGAGCTTCCTTGAATTGACCAACGCACCCTCTAATTTTGACTTGCCCCTTGTTTTACCATGGGAGTGAAATCGGGGAAGACGGGTGAATAGTAAAAGGGGTTTCCCGCCTATACTTCGACGGTTAAAACTGTTGATCTTTGGGAAGTTTACACATTTGGTCCTTGTCTTTCTTTTTTCTCTTTTCAAGTTATAAATAACTTTCGGGATATGCAAGATTGGCCCTTGTGGTTGATATAAAAGGAGAAATGGCTAGGGATTTGGCTTTGGCTTGGCTTCGGCTTTGTACTCTTTTGATTCTCGTGTCCGTGCCTGCTCGCTTTTGACTGTTTTCTTGTGATTTTTGACTTATCCATACCTGCACACACAAAACACAAATACAAGCATATTTTTGCTATTTTTGGACTGTTTTGGGTTTAATTGGGTTATTTTAGGTATAAATGGATATGTGTATTTTACACTTATCAAATCCCTTCCCCCCACATGAGTCAAACATAAGTATATAATATTAAAATTGGAAGGGTTAGAAATGGAACAGATTACTCCCCTGGATTTGCTCAGAATGATGAAGAGACAACATGCTCTAAGCCATGCTCCAAGTCTGCTTCCTCGAGCAACATCCACCATCACAAGCACTATTAACAGCCTATAAAGCATCTGACTAGACTGGTTTGGGATGCTTTCTTGCAACTTGCTTAGCATCCTAGCACCTTATCATGTGCATTACCTGTATAGCTACAAGAAAGACTAATACCAAAAGCATAAATCAGGATAAAAGCACCATAGCACAAAACTATACAAAATAAACCTAACTCACTTTCATAGGATTCACGGTTGCATTTAGCATATGCAACAAGCCTTTTAAACCACTTGGTGGCCTAAGTGGACGAGTGAAGTCTAGTGAGGGTTTCTAGCGAACATACCCACAAAGTTCATTTTCCAATATACACAGTTTAACATTTTAATGATTTGCAGAAAGGGATTACGGCATAACCATAGAATTGGTTACGCCGTAATTGTGTGGTTTGAAAATTCATTAGATCCAGTTACGGTGTAACCTTAGAAAGAATTACGCCGTAACAATATTACTTACGCCGTAACTGTAAGAGTTACGCCGTAACATGTTGTATTCCAGCAACCAAATTACCACATAAAATGAATTATGGAGACCTTGAATTTTATCCCCTTGCGGCAAGAACCAGCAAAACCAAGTAAGAAACATACAAAACCAACCAAATGCATAAACAAAATGAACTAAACTAAAAGGATAGATTAGGTTGTCTCCCGAATAGCACTTTTCTTTTAAACCGGGTCTTTAAGTTAGACTCAAGCCTCCATCACAGGCTACTTAGAATCTCTAACATGTCCATTCCTCTTGTCTCCTCAACCTGTTAATTATTTCTAAACCTGCATGCCAAAAAAAACCATGTGCTTTAAATGTGTAATAAAACTGAGCAAAAGAAGAGGAGCACACATTAATGGCAAATACTTGACTCAGAAATACCACATGAACAAAAACATAGAGGTTGGCAGGCTTAATATTTAGATACAAGCGTCATTAGAAAGTATTTTTAAAGTTCAAGCAATGCCCAAACTATTTTGGTGTCCCAGATCTAGTTTAGAGATATTCCACAACAAGCACTACCAAGTTACGCCATAACCAAATTTGAGACAAAAAAAATTTATCAATTTATTTCACATAAACAAGCACTCAGAAATAGGAGAAGAATAGAAGCTCAAGCACTCACAAGCATACACAACAATCAAACAATCAAAAACAACAAAAACCTTTCCTCAGCAGCGACGCCAAAAACTTGATGCTTAATTTCTTTTAATAAAAAACTACATCAGGTTTTACATTTATAAAACCCTAACTACCTTGATTATTCCTACGCACTAAAGAGCAGTGTACCCTATCGTGTATAGTGTAGTGATTGGTAAGTACGGGTGTCGACCCAAAGAATAGTTTTGTGTCTCTAATTGTCTAATTGGTTTTATTATACTACCTAAGAAACCAAGAAAGAAAGTGTGTTGGAGATTTTATATTTTTCTAGGATTTTTGGGTGGTATGCCTTACTATCGAAAAGGGAATTAGCATAGTGGCAGAAAACTAGAAAGGATAACCGCATTCAATGATCTTATGTGCAATGTCTCATTACAAACTTAGAAGGGGTCCAAATTTGTCAGGTCCAGTTTTGCAATTGTAATATAACCTATGTGTACTTAGTGGAATGGACTTGCAAGGAGAATTAACCTATTCTCAATTTATAGTCATTAAGGTTTTCATTTAATTTATGAGATATACTTTATCTAACAGGTGGTCTCTTATTAGTTCGCATTCCTAACCATGAATTTAATGTTAAGGGCTCACCTAATGGGTGTAGGTCAAACAACTACAAATGTTGGTCATCCTGTAATCAATCATGCACACTAGGGTTAAGAAGATGTTAACCTCAAAATATTGAGTCGAACAATGAAGTTCGTTCATTAAGAATATTAGGTCTCGGTCATTATTAATATAATTTGTAATATGCTAGTTACGGGTATCGGCCTCGTTATTTAATCTAATTGTGTAAGCGTTATGGGCTTATGCCCAAAAGACTCAAGCCCAGCCCATGATTAAACAACCTACGGCCCAACAAAAGCCCATGATGGTCGGCCCATGGTTATAGATATAAATACCCCTCTCCAAGTGTGGAGAGGGTGTTGGTCTCATTTGTAATCTTTGCAAGTTAATCAACCATTCTTATTTTCTCTCTTTATTTATCTCTCTAACTTCTCTCTAAAATTCTTCATATCTTCTCATCTTATTTTTTCTTGTTCAAATGGTGAAGTGAAAGTGATATTGGGTTACCAACATTTGGTATCACTCGCCACGGGTGGGTTTCGTATTTTTTGTTGTGGTGATATTAAGCTTATATGATAGCTTATTGGTTACGGCTTATTTTTTATCGGCTTAAGTTTTTTTTCTTTCTTTCTTTAGTGATTATCGGATAAAAAGTTGGGGTTCATTGGGTTTATTTGGCTCAAAAGAAAAAACGTGGTCAAAGTTTTGTATTGTTTTTAGTTTTCCTTGTCTTGCTTATTTCTTGTTCTTTTTCGTGGTTTGGTTTGAGTTAACAAACTGTTCTTCGAGATTATTTATTTTTGCGTTTTTCGTGAGCTTTTTCTTGGTCTACAAGCTTCATTTCTTTCTTATTTTTGAGCTTATTTTGGTTGTGGTACACAGTGAAAATAAGAAAGGGAACAAGATCCACGGTTTTAGGAGCTAGGATGATAGTACATCAAAGAACAACTGAACGAGACCACCGAACTAAACCACCGATCTAGTTCATTTAGCAACAACCGAACGAGACCACCAAACTAAACCACCGATCTAGTTGTTTTTCTTTTGGAACCAAACGAGACCACCGAACTAAACCACCGATCTAGTTGTTTTCTTTTGGAACCGAACGAGACCACCGAACTAAACAACCAATCTAGTCATTTGTACGTGGGAACCGAGGAGTTCAACTTAATGAACCGATCTAGTCGTTTTTCATAGAAGGACCCGAACGAGTTTAACATTTGATACAATTGGACAAGTTTCACATTTGGTACAACCGAACGAGTTCATTCTTAGTTCACCGATCTAGTTAAGACTAGTGGCCATTTTTCGTTCCATTGCCTTAATTTACCTAAATTCACAAAATAATTGAAATAAATATCAAATTCATATAAAAGTGATATAAAGCAAGGCAATAAACGTGGGAATTTGATATGAAAAAGTAATAAATATTTGATTTCATCAGTTAAACATACAACTTGAATCTAAATATTTTGAAAGCAAACTTTTAAAACGTATAACGAACCTGTAAACTATTTAACCCCCCCCCCCCCCTTCTAGTTTTCACAATTGGTATCAGGAGCCAAGGTCACTCAAGATTTTTAAAATATATTGTATTTTAAAGCTTGGATCGATCTATGGATTTCGACAAATATCTAGAAGGGCAATCTATGCAAAGACCACCACTTTTTGAAAGTGATAGTTTTATTTATTGAAAAAAATAGATTCGAGACATATGGTAAATCAAAAGATCTAGATCTTTGACATATTATTACCAATGGTGATTTTCAACCTATTGAACAAAATTCGGAAACCAAATTAATAGAGGTTATCCCTTTTAATAAAAACCAAACTGATGATCTTAAAAAAAGACTTGCTAAAAATAACGAAGCAAAATGGATTTTTATCATTCTTTGCCGATAAAAGTAAGATGAAATAATTTTCCATGTGTAATACGGCAAAAGAAATTTTGTAAGACCTTCTTAATCACCCACCAAGGTATAGTCAAGTCATAGATAATAAATCGACCTTTGTTTCAACAATATGAATAATTCATCATTTCCGAATACAATCTATGATAGTGCTTGCTAAGATTTAATAATATTATTACTAGTCTAAAGCTCATGAATGAAGGTTATTCTATCAAGAACTGAATTATTAAGATGTTTCTTAAGGCACAACATCCTAAATGGAGAGCAAAGGTCATGGCGATTGAAGAGTCGAAAGGCTTAACGTCCCTATCTCTTAATGAACTTATCGGGAACCTCAAAGTTCATGAAATGGTCATTAAGAAAGATTTCGAAATAGTCAAAGCAAAAGTTAAAAGGAAATCTCTTGCTTTAAAGGCTAGGAAAGAATCTAGTGATAAAGAGTGTCCGACTTCCAGAAGTGAAGCGCCATGGCGGTAAGAGACTTCAAAAAAATTCTTCAAAAGAAGAGGAAAATTTATGAGACAACCTCGGAACGACAAAAAGACATTTCAAAGAAGCCGAGACGACAAAAACGGTAAAAATGATAGAAAATGCTTTAGATGTGGTGACCCGCGTAATCATCTATTGAAATGCCAAAGCCACCAAAATACATAGAACCAAAAAGCGTTTTGTGCGGAGGTTCTTGGAGTGATAGCTTTGGAAGAATATGACGAGAAGGACAAAAACGTAAACGTGTCTCATAGCACAAGCATCAATAAGATATGCCTTAGATTTGACTTGGAACCGATGATTATAAAGGATAGCGATGCTCCAAACACTGATAAACATTACGAGTAACCGTAAGCTCTTCGTCAAGCTACAAGGCAAACAACTAAGTAATGTTATTTTTGGTAGCAATCTTTGCGGTAACATCATTGGGAGAAAAAAGGGAACATTTCGAATGAATCTCTCTCAAATATATAAGTTGAAAAACATGTAGATAATTTAATATTTAACTTGTTAAGTATAGGACAAATATGTGATAATAAGTGAAGATACTTCTCTTAAACATGATAGTGAAATCACTAAGGATGGTAAGGTCATAGGTAGAGGTATTAGGAAGAAAGGCTTATATGTGATGAAATTAGGAAATAAGCCAAAAGACCAAATTTGTCTAGCAACTATGATGGGGGAAAATTCCCACGTTTGTATGCATATGAGATTAGGTCAACGCAAATAGCCTCTCAATCAATCGATTAACATCTAAGGAATTAGTTAGAAACTTACCTAAGCTTAAGTTTGATCAACACTTTTGTGATGCTTGCAAAATTGGAAAGCAAGCTCCGTTAAGAATATAGTCTGAATGACTAGATGCTTAGAACTCCTTCATATGGATTTCTTTGGTCCATCTGTCGTACGGAGTTACAAAGTAAACCGATACACCTTAGTCAAAGTAAGCCTACTCTAAGGTATAACTTGGAACTAATACCTTAAGGACAAAAACTGAAGCCTTCGATCAATTCGAAATATTTAGTAAGAAAATTCAAGACCAATTAGGATGTACAATAGTGTCCATAAGAACCAACCATGGTAGGGAAATTTGATGAATGAGTCAATTTGGAGTGTTTTGTAATGCCAATAGTATTACACATAACTTCTCAGCTCCACGCACTCCACAATCAAATGGCGTGGTTGGAAAGGAAAAAGGGACATCTTCAAGAAATGAGTAAGGACTATGTTTGAATATCAATCCGTTACCAAACAAAAGTTTTGGTGTAACGCAGTAACACTTCAACATACCAATTCTCAACCAATCCTAAAGATCCATCTTAGAAAAACACCTACAAAATCTTCAGAGGTAGGAAACCTACTCTAGATTACTTTAGAGTTTTTGGAAAGCAAGTCTTCATTTTAAACACTAAAAACTACCTTACAAAGTTTGACCCAAAGTCATACGAAGGTATCTTTTTAGGTTACTCGCAAAGTAGTAAATCCTACATCATCCTTAACAAACATACTAGGAAAGTCGAAGAATCACTCAATGCGACATTCGATGAAACTCCTTAACCCTCTAAGATATCACCCTTGGTGGATGATGACTTGGATGAAGAAGAAGAAATTAAGGTTACCGAAAAGAAAAACCCCAGAAAATGACATTAAGGATGAAACTTTAGAGATTGACCGAAATAAGTCCAATAGTAAGAATCTCGGAACCATCCATTGGAAAATGTCATAGGAAACCTTAACCAATGAACCCTTAGATCACAAGCCCAAAACCAAAGTAACTTCTTTTGTTTTATATCAACTATAGAACCTAAGAATGTGAATGAAGCCTTAGGAGATGAAAGTTGGATAGTCGCTATGCAAGAAGAATTAAATCAGTTCGTTGCTAACAACGTTTGGGAGTTAGTTCCATAACCTAGGAATATGACAATCATGAAGTAAACTAAGTGGGTGTTTAGAAATAAGTAGAACGAAACGGTAATGGATCTCAGAAAATAAGCAGGTTAGTCGCTCAAGGCTATAATCAACAAAAGGCATCGTTATATGAAAACTTATGCCCAATTGCAACATGGAGTCAATTAGGATTCTATTAGCTATGAATGGATTAGCTTTTAAGCTAATCCAAATAGATTTAAAATTTGCATTCCTGAACGATTTATCAATTGACTTTGAAAAACCGAATGTTAAAAATTATTTCTAAAGAACGCTTTATACGTTTTAAACAAGCATCCAAAGCTTGGTAAGATGGAATTAAATCTTTTCCCTTATTAAACATGAATATAAAATGGAATGGTAGATAACACTCATTTACAAAGAAGGAAAAGTTCAAACTCATCATCGTTCAAATATATTTCAACACATTATATTTGGCTCAACTGTCAAAGACATGTGTGATGAATTTGCCAAAATCATGCATGACTAGTTCCGAGATGACATGATGGGTGATACTATATATTTTGTTTATTAAAACATTCACCTTTGGACTAACCAATCAAACAAAATGGAAATGGTATTTTCTTTATACAATCTAAATATATTAAAGAAATTCTTAAGAAATTTGGCTTAGAATAATCTAAACCAATGAAAACACCCATGTCCTCACAATAATCAAACTCATTGAAAGAAACGAAGAGTGTGATTCTTAGATAGTACCTAAGTATCGAGGCATGATAGGTAGTTTACTATACCTAATGGCAAGTAGGCCCGATATTATGTTTAGTGTCTGCCTTTGTGTCAGCTTCCAAAAGGCTCCCAAAACCTCTCACCTTGAAGCGGTTAAGCGTATCTTCCAATACATTAAAGGCACTACACATTTAGGATTATGGTATCCTAAGGGGACCGGCATAGAAACAGTAATATATGTCGACTCTGATCATGCGGGAGATTATGTGGACCGAAAGAGCACTAGTGGTATTTGTACGTTCGTGGGATGTTGTTTGACATCTTGGTTCTCGAAGAAATAAATCGCTCTACTATATCTACTACCGAAGCTAAATACCTAAGCGCCGAAAAGGCATGTCAACAAGCACTATGGATGAAACAAGCTCTTATCGACTACGATGTTCGACTCGACGACGTCCCGATCATGTGCGATAATAAAGGCGGAATTGACCTTAGCAAAAACCCAGTGCAACATTCTCGTACTAAACACATCAAAATACGTCACCACTTTCTTCATGATAATGTCCAGAAAGGACATATCTAAATTGAAAAAGTGTCGTCCGTCGACAACATCGCCGACATTCTTATGAAACCCCTTAAACGTGAATCGTTTAACTATCTACGTCTTGGTTTAGGAATGTTGGAACACATTCCATAAATCGTACTAGTCCGCTTCTCTTTTTTCTGTCTCAATTCTAGTCCGAGTTCCATTCCGTGTCATGACAACTTCTAATACTTCATCCGAAGCACTTTAAGTACTTTTAATTCGCGAAATGCAAATTAAAATGTCACTCTTCCTTGTAAAATTTTTGTCAAAACCAAGTCCAAGTTCCTCACATGAGGCGGGCCCCCCAAAAACATCGGCCCCCCCAACCCCCCCCCCCCCCTAATATATTTGGGACCGCCTGACTATATGGGACCGCCATCAGAAAACTTCCATATTTTACACTTAGTCAAAAACTTTCAAATCACTAAACCAAACACACCCCTTCTTCTCTGTAGCGACGAACACGACTAAAACAACCTAAAAACTCAAAATCACCCATTAAAACACTAATTGAAGATAAAATCAACACTTACAATCATTCATAACATCATCAACATCATCAATTGTAAGTCATTTCATCTATTTTTTTCAATTTGAGTTTAGGGTTCATGATGAACACTAAAAATTAAAATTGGGGATTTTTCATTTTTCGTTTAAATTTGTACAATTAGGACTACTAGGTTACAATGTATAACTAATATGCTTCCCGTAGACATAGGATTTGCATACATTAGTTAGTTTGTCGAAAAATTGATTTCGAACCAAAACCCCAATTTTATTTTCAAATCACTCACGTTAGGAACATAATAAAATTGTTGTTATGCATTGTTAATACAACTCAAAAACGTTTTTGAGCATATACATAAACACAATGATCTCGGTAACAAAGGCGATGATACATAACTCATATGATTATTTCCCACATGTTTTTGGATGAGCAAAATCAAACTAAGAAGCGTTTGGATTAACTTTTAGGATTTTATACTTTAGGTCGAGTTAATCGTTACTTCACATTTGTCATACCTAGACACACACTAGATACCTAGTTTAGTGAGAAAACCTTACTAAAATTGGCACTCTTTTAATTAGGTAAAATGATGTTGGAAGAAGAAACGTACGGTAACACCAACTCATGACGATTCCAACAATCCACAGAAGAAAATTATCTTCTCTAAAACTTAAAACCCTTTATACAAAGACCTTAGATTTAATCAGATTCATAAGGTCATGCCAAGTATCTTCTGACTCTACTAAAATATGATAATATTTACAAATCATGTTTTAAATTATCAAACTACAAAGTATATATGAACTCCACGAAGGGATATGCCCAAGATTTCTGCTTGAATTTTATTCTTTAATAGAGATTACTAGAGATAATGATCAAAAACGTCTTTTTGAAATTCTGGGCATTAAAAAGAACATTCAAATTTTCACTAGAGTCATTTGCCTTAATTCTTTCCATTCCATGTGAAGGAGAATGTTCTTACTCTGAAGATTCATCTCTCGACTCTTTGAGAATCAATCAAGAATCAAACACGCCTTACCAAACACACATTCCAACACTAAATGAAATTATTCAATCAATCACAACAACTGGACAAACCATATTTCCAAACAAAATTCTCAAAGAATAACTTCGTCATGACATGAGATCTTGGAATGAAATCATTTAAGATAATGTCTTTGGCACTCAAAGTAACTCAAATTTTCTCTCTGCATCATCAAGTCCACTGATGTATTTGCATCAACTACAAGTACTACTTCCCTTTAACTTTGCTTATTTTCTAACCAAATGAGTTGAAAAAATTAAAAATCAACCAAACTCTCCAATGCCATATGGAATGATTCTAAATCGTCTATATGATTACCTCATCAAAATTAATCCACATCTATAAAAATCAAAATATATATCATATTGGTCATCCATGAAACCTTGAGTTCATCCCAGTCATCTTCAAGCAATTATCTCCAAGTCCTCTAAAGAAGTTTCAAGTAATGATTTGAATTCTACTTGAGATATTTTTATTAAGCATTATTGCTAGACATATGTACTATTATTATTGCTATGTAGTAATATCTATCTCAGTTATTCTAGTACGTGTATAACTTGTCTTAGCCATTATTATTCATAGCATGCTATATGACACTTTATAGACCATTTAAGTCATTAAAGCTTCTACTGGGCCCCATTGCATGATTTCTTTACTCTTTTTAGCTAGATGTATTTATACTTTAAGAAATAGGAAATGCCACAATCATCCTTCCAGCCCTCTTAGGTTATTCTGAAAAACAATTAATTTTTAGAAAATTTCATAAGCCTCCAAAGAACGGCCCCCAAAAATGGAGGGCGACCCCCTAATATATATGGGACCGCCTAAGGTTTATAGGACCACCATCAGGGGAACCATGAAATTTTCTTGTCTCCTCTTTTTCTGCAACTTTGACCCTATTCCCCCTTAGGTCTAGCCATTCTTTCCTTTCTAAACAAAACACTTCCTAGAATCTTCATTCTCCAATACCATGCCTTTCCCAAAACTCCTCTATATATGAATAACATTCTTCTCCATCTCAATCACCTCTTCTCTTCTAAATCTTTCACTTCTCTTCAAGATCTTAATGTCATGCTCTAGCAAATCTCCTCGTGACTACTCACGAAAATACCAAAGGGTCATTCTCGAACCTTAGAGATAAAGTCATGGTCTTTTTCCTTCACCACCTTCTCCTCCACCAAACAGGACTAATCCTACCTCTCCTATCTCAAATAACTCTCTCTTATCCTCTTTACCTCCACAAAACTCAACTCAAAACATAAATGAAATTCATCACCTATCAAATCTGCTTGACATTAACCTCCAGCAAGCAATTGAAGCCATAAATCCTTCACATCCTACCTCACCATATATCCCTCTACCTTCTTTAGATCAAGTAAACTTTCATTCAGAATTTTGTCATTGTTGCTTGGAAACCCAAAATCTATTTGATACATTGAAAGATAACCTTAATCGACAAAACTCTTAATCATTTGGTCCCTTACCACACAAATTTCCATCCTCAATAACAACCTCCTCACCATAATTGAGCACTCTCAAAAGCTCAAGTTCACCTAATAATAAACAACCCATCTTCTGATTATGGCATCTTCTACACTTCAAGAATCCACTAGTGTAGATCTATGCCTTATTATGTCTTTATTTTATGTCGTATGAATGTATTACTTGCATTTTCTGTTGTATGAGTTTCTTGATTGTTGAATGAAACTCCTTTTTCAGTGACTTGAATCCAATGTGTTGTTTAAAAGATATTTGTCTTGCACTTGTACCTCTAACTTTGTTACAATCGAGACAACTATCGATCCAACACCGATAACAAACTGTACGATCTTCAAAAACAATTCAACGATTTCATGAAGTCTCAACAATCAACCAACGCTTTTGTCAAAGAAACATTCATGGACCTTAAAACTCAACTCGAAACAGTAGCCAAAAATCATCAAGCTTCAATCCAAAACCTCGAAACCAAGTTCGACAGACTCGCTGACAAGCAATCTGGTCGACCTTCTGGATTGCTAATACAAATAATGTCTAAAAACGTTATTTATATTTTTCGACCTTTCAACGGTTTGATAATAACAAAATCTAAAAACGTTTACGATAAAATTAAACGTTTAGAAATTATTAATCGTAAACTTCTACTTTTAAGATTAGTAAACACTTAAGGTATGAACAAACAAATCTTTAAGCATGATTAGTGATCAAGAAAATATTTTTCTCTTACCCATCACATTTTTACAAAAGAATTTCATAAAATTAATTATACAAAATATTTTCTAATTAAAAGAAAAGTTTTATTAAAAACTTAAAATTTGAAATTCAAATTTTTCCTCCAAAATGGAAGGTTCTATACCAGATACAACCTTCCACACAAAAAGACAAAAAAGGAAGCGTAGTCTACTGGGTGGCCCCCTTATAGGCCTGGCGGCCCCCAGATATATCTGGGACCGCCCCCAGTTACCGTTGGATTTTCCTGCATATAAATACTACTTCATTCCTTGCAGAAAATTAGACCTCTTGGCATGAAATTTTCAGATAACTTTCTCTCTAAAAAGCTTCTTTCTCTCTCTAAATCTCTTGATCACTAACATTCTTAGATCTTGTTTCAAGTGATATAATCTCTTCTTCTCATCTCTTCCCTCTCATTCAAGTGCAAGAGAAGAACATTCGTATTCGCCAAGAAACAAATTGTTATTTTATGATCTCTCCTCTTTTCTTCTAAGTATCAAATCTCTATTGTAATTATCTTGTATATTTGTGTGATTCGGATAATGTGTAAATCTGATAATGTAGATCTTGTGATTGTGTAGTGATTGTGAAGTGGTAGATTGG
>BQNB010043621.1:0-41407 GCA_026074375.1 Tanacetum coccineum | reverse complement strand
AATCAACTCAACAAGCAGCATTAACCCATGAGCCAAGCAACAATAACCTCTCCCTTGACTCAACAACTCAACGTAATAACAAGCAACCTCTCCTTTGACTCAACAGCTCAACGTAATAACAAGCAGTACAAAAATTTTATTGGCAGTACTAACCAATATGTAGCAGTACTAACCATCACATACCTGTTGTTACTTTTTCTTGCGTTTTTGATGCTGCTGCTCCTTTTAAGAACCGAAACATCAACCTTCTCTTGACGTTGCCAACCTGTTCTCCAAACGACGCCCTTTTAGTGACACTTTTTTAGTCACTAAATCATCACTTTGGAAACCATATACGTAACGAGCAGAATTAGGGTTTTAACTTCCTTTGCTTCATCCCCAAAAACAAACACGGACACTTTTTTTTTTTTTAAAGACAAACTTTTCAAAGTGTCACAAAAACCCTAAAAATACCAAAAATCGCCATAGCTTAGAACAGAAGCATGAACCTTCTTTCCACCAAGAACACGACTTGCAAAACAACCTTGTAACATCCTAGATCGAGAGCCATATGGCTCTGATACCAATTGTGGAAACCTAAAGTCTCCTTAGATCGTTGTAGCTCAGATTGTTTAGATCTTATATCTAGGATAAATTAATAACAAAGGCGAAATATTCAGTACATAGAATCATTGTTATTAACACAAGGTTTTTCATCATCATCTTTATATAATGACTACTACAAGCCCTAATCTTACCTGATCAATGGTAAGACGGTTACATCAACAGGATCAAACTAATGATCTTGGGGCTACACCACCATGCTAGCATCTATCTCTTGTAGGACGTGTAAACCCACACACAAAACACGTTTTACACCTTTGGTGCACACACATAATTTAGCACACAGAAAACTATATGCCTAGACCTCCTTTTATAGCATAAGGAGGTTAAGGTTTACATGGAAACTAATAAAAGATATTAAATAAGTAAATCATCTAATGTTTATCTTGATATCTTTTCATCTTTATCTTTATGTTGACCAAATCTTCATTATCTCCTACATCTTGTAGAATCTTGCAATGACAACTTTGGTCCTTTTTGTTTCCATCTTGTTTCATTTATGTTTTGTCTTATCAACTCAAATATAATTCCCAACAAATTTGTTATCCAGATATAACAAACTGGTTTTTGAATTGAATAAATGTAGAGATGACTTACTTGTTTTTAAACAAGCCACACTTAAGGCTGTTACATTTCAACTTCAAGACACTGAACTTATAAAACAAAATCATGCTCTTCAGGAACAACTTAAGGAATAAAAACATGTTAATAATAATGGTTAAACAGTTCAAACAAAGTAAGTCAATGTATAAATGAGCAATTTCCAAATCAGAAGAATAAAATTCTTGGAATTAATCAGCTCACTAAAGTATCATCTAAAAATGATGTGAAAGAAAATCCATTCATACCTACCTTAATGGATTATGATCATGAAATGATCCTAAAATCCAAAGATTAGGTTGAAAGACATAATCCTCATAGTAAATTACCAAATTTCAACATGGTTCATGAGAGTCAGGCTGTTAATGAATGTCTTAAAATCATTAAGGTAACCACTGACCTTGAGTCTTCCAAATAATCAAGATCAGAAGCCCAAACACCCTTACCTTCACTGAAAGTCCTTCAATGAGCTTCTCCAAGCTTTGAGGTCATGCCATTGACTTATCAAGAACACTCTCTAAGGGAGAGACCTGGTTTAGGCACTATGAAACATACAAAGCCTGACACATAAGAATCTTCAAGTAAGAGTGTTTCAAGACTTGCCATTGTTTATATTACTAAACCAGTCATTACTTGAGTCCCTATTGAAGTAAAAAACAATGAACAAGAATCCAAAATAAATAAATCAACCAAACTTGTTCAAATGCTAATGGATGAAAAGGTTAACTCATCTCAAAAGATTTAGGAATATAAATTTGTGATCCCACAGCCTGAATCATCTAATTCAGTTAAATCATCTAAAATATGTCAGGAATCTAAACCTAAGGTTCAAAACACTGACTCATCCAAATTAGTTCAACCATAACCTTTACAAAAACCTAAATTGAAATGTGAACTTTGCTATTATATAAATCATTCCACTGATAATTGTTATAGAATTCTCTATTGTATGAAATGCAAAGGAGAGGATCACAAAACCTCTGATCACAAGGTTTATGTTGCATCACTAAAAAAATAGTGAAAACTACAAGGCACGACCTTATTAGTATGCATCACCATCAAAACAGATCCTGAAAGCTAAGGCAAAGCTTTTCCTACCCTGCACTCATGGTGGCTTCAACGACCATCGCCCTAATGATTATCGAATGTATCATGAGTGTGAAATATGTGGAAGTTATGATTATACAACCTCAGGACACAATCGTGTCATTCTTGTTATAGGATGTGTTGTTAGTGCAAATATTACGATATTTAATCTATACAGTCTCTTTATGTTTTGGTGATGACAAACATGTAAATTGTAATACATAGTGTAAAGTGCGCAAGTTACTTTTAATCAAAATCATCAATGCATTCATACGTCATCATCTCTCGACGTCTCAAGTTTGCATCAACAACATATATAAGTTTGCACCCGACGTAGATCACTAAAGTTATGAACAAACAAACTATAAACTTGTTGGATGATCTAAGAAATAATTCTTGTCCTAAACTTTACATTTTTATAAATGTAACAAAACCTTTTTACAAAAATAAATTAGACAAAATATTTTTGTAATTAAAAGAAATATTTTATTTAAAAAATATATTTGAAATCAGATTTTCCCCCCAAAATTAGAAAAGCATGCCCTAGAAAACATTTCCCCACAAAAGGACAAAATCAAGAGCGTCCTATAAAGGGTGCCCCCCTTATAGGTATGGGAAGCCCCCTTATTCATTAGGGGTCCTCCTCTGGGAGATCAGGGGGCCAACGGGCTTATTTTTTCAAACTTTGCCTATAAATAATGAAGATCTTGAGCGAAAGAAATAGAGGCTTGAGTAGGATGGACATGAAGAATGTTGTTTGACATATAATCTCTTAAGAATGAATCAACCTACGCAGGAATAATGTTAGTTACAACATTATTAATCTACATAGACAATTATGCTCAAAGACTCTCTCGTTCCTTCTGTAGAGCTTTGATGTGTTTCAAAAGCTTTAAATTTATAGTTATAGTTTTATCTAACTTGAAACTAACACATGGGTAAAGTATAAACCCCCGTTTATAGTATAGGTTAAGGGTAAGACCAGGTCATTCTACGTGATTGATAATTCTTAAAAGGGTCTAATGTATTACGAAAAGTTCTATCTTATAGACTATCACGATCTAAAGATTTCAAAGTATTTCAAGATTAAAAATAATATTTATTTGGACTTAGAGCAATGATCATGAACAAGAAAATAATCAATCAACATGAATTTAAGCATAAAAGCATGAAAAGATGGATAATCGTTCATACAATTAACTATTTCATGTATTAGAGAATGCTTCGGCCTTTAATCTTCAATATATAAAACATATTAAGATTGATTCAAGTATGAATATGATAATGATAAATTCCCTTAATCAAATTCGTTAGACATATGATCAAGTGTTAAACATCTTCATTTCCGGGTTGATAAACATTTCACTAGTTAATTCTCACAAAACTAGTATCGAATTGCGATAGACAACCAATGCGAAATATAGACATATTGATGGAATCTTTCGACCTATCTCCAACAAGTATGAATAATCAAACATCAAAAAGTTACCGGATATTTAAACATCGAATTCATTATCATCATGTTCATAAGCATTATATCAAAACTTGTTCATAACATCAATCATGATAGCCCAAATAAATATAAATTACTACTCCATGTTCATAGCAACAAAACACATAACAGTCATCATAGATTCAGAAAACATGATAACCAAAGGGAATAACGTGTTTATACCGATTCCACAAGCAAATGGTATGGTTTATTACAATAACTTCTTCGATCCAAACACTAGTTAACCAGAATTTCTACTAGTAAAACTACTCCTCCACCACCCTTTGGCCTGAATTACGTACCTCCGGCGTGATTACAACCTAGAAACTATGAAGATTCATAGAATACTTCAAGTCTCCCAAGAACAACTTCTAACTTACTAGAAAAACTTCCCTAAGAACTTCTAATGATTATTAAGAGATTATTGTAAGAAATGGGATGCTAAAACACTGAATTTCGTGCCCTATTTATAGCACAAGATTAGGGTCTCAGTTGGTGTTAAGGTAATTTGGAAGGTCTCCCATTAATATCAATCATAATCATTTCCTTGTAACTGCAGGAGAATGTGCGCCACACTTAGGCTAAGTGCGCCGCACTTTCCTTCTTCATTAAATAGCATTTATCCCGCCATGAAGTACGCCACACATAGGACAAGTATGCTGCACTTAGGCTCTTTTAATTAATTATTAATTTATTTCCCTTCTTGATTCTTCCTTTAACGACCGTTAGTGCTTTTAACGGATTTCCTTGACACTTTTGGTCCTTCTCGTCATTCTTGGTCCCGAAACAATTATTGTACCAACAAACAACCAAACTTGCTATATTTCATGCGTTAACATATATATTTCACATATTTTCGAGGGATATTTTATGTATATTTAGAGCGTTATCAAATCCCCTTATACTTATGACAATGAGAAACTCAACCCTTTATATACATTAAATATAATAAATATATAAATATATATTAAGAATCAAAAATCTCAATGTAGAAAATCCAGAAGTATGATTTCCGGGTCGTTATCCCCAACGAGGAATGCAATGGAAAGTCGAAAGACGGTTTGACATTTGATGCTTGAATAGAACAAAGATTATGATTGGTTTTCTAAATCTACGGGAAATTTAATGCAATCTAAACTAAGAACAATTAATGCACACAAATTTAAATTAAAAATGCAAATCGGGGATCCTAAAAAACGCGTCTAAAAACTAACTAAGGCAAATATTAATCCTAAAAATGCAAATTTGGTTTCTAAACCTCTAAAATGACAAAAGAAAGTTTTCTAAAAAATATTTTTCACTACTTTTTATATTTAAAAACTATTTCCTAAAATTAATTTAAAAAGCTAAAAATGAAATTTAAAATCTAAAAATGTTGAAAAAGATTTTAAACTTTTTAAATCTAAAACTAAAAACTATTTTTTGTATTTTTCTGAATTAATTTTCTATTTTTAAATGATTTTCTAAAATTTTAATCTTCGAAAAATGAAAAAATAACAAATAAAGGAGGAAAAATCTAAAAAATTGCAGGAAAGTCCTAAAAGTTGTAAAGTTCCTTGGAAAAATAAGCTAGTTAAGCCAGCTTACCAAATAAGCTAAAAATAAGCCCATTAAGCTGCGAAGTGGCTTATAAGAATAGAGCTCAAAACGTGTACAAATATATAGAATGTGCAAAGTTAAACGGAAAAGACCCAAGGGCGCTAGTGATAGAGAGATGTATGTGTAAAAACGTTTGGTGAGTAGGGGTTGAGGTCCCGGGTTCGAGCTCTGCTCACCCGGGACTTCCCCCAACTCCCAAATGCTTTTTAAATGCCATTTTTTGCAACTTTTTAGTTAAGCTAAAAATAAGCAACTTTTACAAAACCACTTTTTATTTAAACCACAAATAAGCACAGAATAAGCCCTTAAAGTTGACAGAATAAGTCTTTTTTACACTAAGAGATTAATGCTAACTGTTAAGCTATTTTAAGCACTAATAAGCAATCCAAAAAGAGAAATAAGCTAAGACAGCTACTTAACTACACCTAATAAGCATTTTTGAACAAAATTAAGAAACTAAGAGGACTTAAACTAAGCTTAAAATGACAGAGAACTTAAAAAGCTATAAAACTTAAGATTTTTAAGCTAAAATGCAAATAAGCTAAAAGAGCTTTTTGGCCAAACTGTTAACAAAACAGCCAAATGGACCACTTTTGAGCTTAAAGATGGAACCTTATGGCTTAGCAGCTTATAAGACCTAAAAGCTTATCCAATAAGCTATAATAATCAGCAAACAAAATGGAGTTTGAAAGACAAATAAGCCATGAAAAAAGCTTATGAAAAAGCTGTTCACACTCAGCAGATGCTGAGTTTCCTTTTTTTTATTTTTGAAAATGACACTTTTTGAGCTTAAAAATAAGCTGTAAAACAGATCCTTATAGACTTATGACCTACAAACAAATTGAGATTTGACCTCAAAGAACTCATATCATCTTTCAAAAAGCAGTTTGAAATCAAGGATAAGAAAGAAAAAGCATTTTTTTCAACACTTAGCAAAATTTGACAGATTTTGGTCAAAGACAAAAATAAACTCATGCACACTTAATATACTTGCTACTACTGCATATTAAACACCAAAAAAACCCTAAACCAATTTCTTAAAGGCTAATTAAAAATTCTAAATAAAATAAGCTTAATAAAACTGTTTTGAACCAACAGTTTCAAACACCTTATGAGAAAAACTTAAAAACAAGCTTTGAACCTTAAAAATTTGTGAGAACCACTCATTATGACTAAAAAGATGCTTGCTAAAGTTGGCCAAATTATCCAAACTATTTTTAAGCAGTTTTGACCCTTTTTGACTCTTAAACCAAACACCCCTTTAAGTTATAAGAACCATTTTTAAACTTGATTTAGAGTGATTTAAGCCATAAATTACCAAGACCAGATGTTAAACAAGTTAAACAATCAGTATTAAGCACATTTCAATATCCAATAAGCAGACAAATAAGCTAAAACAGATTATGCAATATTTTAAGCTATTTTGACAAATTTTTAATAAAAACTTGCACAACTTATTTCTAAGCTATGACCTAAGCATAATAAGCAACCAACATCATAACAAAGCATAAATAAGCAGATATAAGCAAACAATAAGCAGGAATAAGCACTAATAAGCAATGCTACAGTAAAAGCTTAAAAATGAAAGAAAATGGAACTTACTCAAGCCCTTGCTTAAACAGGGCAATTAAGCTCAAATTAGCTTTGTCTACAAGCTTTAGCTTGTGTAAAACAAGCTAGTGGCAGTAATAAGCTCTTCCCTTTTTGGCTTATCATCCATTTGAGCTTTTTGAGTAATTTTTGATAAAATAAGCTTAAACCTTACAAACTATGAAAGAGTTTGTAAGACTTAAATAAACAGCTTAAAAATGTTATAAAAAGAGCTTTTGTGAGCTTATAAAACAGTGTTAAAACATCAAACACTTTAACTTAAAAACGGGATAAAACATAAAAACTTCAATATTTCATTAAACTTAAGATTAGTACAAGGCTTTTAAGAAAACAATATAATAAGCTAAAAAGACTTAAAATATAAGCTGAAAGTTAACTAGGTAAAAAAAAACTTAATGCCCAAGGGCTTACAATGAGTCCTATTTATAACAAGCCAATGAAGGTTCTAGGTCTTGTGTTTCTTCTGTGAGGAGAACTTCATGTTCACCTATATGAACAAATAATGATTCTTGGACGAGATGAAACGATAATAATGCTTTAGCTATGTTTAACACTATCCTTACTATTCAAAAAAGCACTTGATGAAGGATTTCAAGCAAAAATATGTTTAGGAAATTACTTAGGGCATTTCATCCTAAATGGCAGCAAAGTTACGGAATTGAAGTAATACAAAGGATTTAACATCTCCATATCGCTTGATGAACTTATTGGAAACTTAGAAGTTTATGATGTAAAATTAAGAATGATCCGAAATGGGTCAAAGTCAAAAGAGAAAAAAAAGAACTCTTGCCTTGAAAGCCAAAAAAGAATTAAGTGATGAAGATAGTTCGACTTCCGATAGTGAAGAGATGTGAAGATCATTTAAGCTCATCTAGTATATATTTTACAAATATCATTGATACGAATTAGCACAACAAAATTAATCAAAGAACACAATGATATTAAATAAGGTTTTACAATTAAACACCAAGCCCCAATATTATTTGATCAAGATAATATAAGGGCTTGGTGATTTAATAGTAAAACCTGTTTAAATATCATTGTGTCTTTGTGAATTCAGCTGTGGCTAATTCGTATCAATGATATTGTAAAATCTAACCTAGATGGGGCTTTAAACGATCTCAATAATTGGGTATAAGAGCTTGTGAGAAACATTGAATAAGTAAGACTACTATACTACACAAGATCTCATAATCAAAGAGAAGATGGAATCACAGTCAGAAACTACCCAAACAGTGTCTGCACTAAAACTTCCTATACTCAAAACAGGAGACTATGATCTATGGAGCATAAGGAGTGGAGTTTATATCTACTACACACTGATTAGCTCTTTGGGAGGTATTGTGTAATGTAATGCTGCTAAGCATCAGATGTATCAGCTATGTGCTGGGTGCGAAGTCCTATTCCTCCTAAGACTGCTGAACAAAAACTAGCAAGGAAAAATGAATTGAAAGCAAAAAGCACTCTGTTGTTGGCCATTCCTGAGCACCTATTGAAGTTTCATGGAATCAAGGATGCAAAGACCTTATGGGAAGCAATCAAGACCAGGTTTGGAGGCAACAAAGAATCAAAAGAAATTGTAAGAGGAGAGACCCATTCTGATAGCAGCAAATATGAGAATTTTTGCTGCATCGAGATCTGAAGGTACGGATAAAACCATATGATAGGTTTTTAGAAAACTTATCAGCCAATTTGGAAATTTATGTGTGAAGTTATCTCTCAGGAAAAAGAAGCAATTCTAAAGGTTGCTGAGAAGTCCTACATCATGCTTGGAACACTCAAAACCTTTGCCAAAAGCGAAACAAAATCTGATCTAGACACGTT
This sequence comes from Tanacetum coccineum, assembly GCA_026074375.1. Taxonomy (NCBI): domain Eukaryota; kingdom Viridiplantae; phylum Streptophyta; class Magnoliopsida; order Asterales; family Asteraceae; genus Tanacetum; species Tanacetum coccineum. The sequence goes on along the minus strand of BQNB010043621.1, from coordinate 32,592 downwards.
GAGTAATGGATTATTTGTACAACAATTTGAAGGTGTATGAAGCTGAGTCTAAAGGCCATCAAGCTCAAGCTTAAATTCTCAGAATGTGGCTTTTGTATCTTCAGATAATACTAGCAGTACTAATGAAGCCGTTAATACTGCTCATGATGTTTCTACTGCAAGGTGTCACAGGACATTGCTTTCTTCCTTAACCTATGCTGATGATGTCATGTTTTCCTTCTTTGCTAATCAATCTAATAGTCCACAGTTAGACAATGAAGATCTGGAGCAGATTGATACTAATGATCTTAAAGAAATGGATCAGGGTGAAGAGATTCATAAAGAAGACAAGAAGGGATTTGAATTCATGCAAAGAACGGTGGCTTAGATAAGACAAAAGTTGAATGTTACAACTGCCATAGGAGAGGTCACTTTGCTAGAGAATGCAGGGCACCAAGGAATCAGGGAAATAGAAATGGAGATAATACAAGAAGGGTTGTACAAGTGTAGACTCCTGCTAATGCCTTGGTTGTTACTGATGGGATGGGTTATGATTGGAGCTATCAAGCTGAAGAAGGACCCACAGACTTTGCTCTAATGGCCCATTCATCTTCAGGTTTATCCAGTTCATCAAGCTCAGATACTGAGGTACATACTTGCTCTAAAGAATGTTTGCAATCTTATCAAACTCTTCAAAAATAGTATGATCAACAGCGTGAAGTTCTTAATAAAGCTAATCTAGAAATAATAGGTTATCAATTAGGCTTAGAATCTTTAGAAGCTAGAATAGTTGTTCATCAAAAGAATGAAGCTGTTTATGAAGAAGACATTGCATTTTTGAAGTATGATGTTAAGGTAAGAGATAATTCTATCACAGAGCTTAAAAATCAGTTAGAAGAGGAGGCTTTAAAAGAAAAAGATGATTTGAAACTCAAATTAGAAAAGTTTGAAACACCATCTAAGAATCTAACTAATCTAATAAACAGTCAAATAAGTGTTAATAACAAGACTAGTGTTAGTTTTAACAGTCAAATAAATGAGAATGAATTGCATGATATTCATATAAATAAAAGTGAAGTATTGGAAAGTGCATCTGATAGTAGTATGAATGAGAGTGAAGAGGATAATAATCAAGTAAATGACATGTATAAAGCAGGTGAAGGGTACCATGCAGTTCCTCCTCCCTATACTGGGAACTTCATGCCCCCAAGACCTGACCTGTCTTTTGCTAGGTTAGATGATTCTATCTTTAAATCTACAGTAAGTAAAACTATTACTAGTGTGCATGAATCTGAAACAAGTGCATCTAAGACTAATAAGGAGAGTATGGAAAAGCCCAAAACTGTTAGGTCTAGTGCTCCTATCATTGAAGATTGAGGGTCTGATAGTGATGATGATTATGTGATTAGACCTTCATTTGAACAGAATAAACCTAGTTATGCTAAAATCAATTTTGTTAAATCAGATGAAAATACTAGGAAATCTGTTATTGAACAACACACATATAGGCAAGCTGAAAACCTTAGGAAAAGTCAGAGTTCTAGGGTTGATAAAAGAAATTGGAATGGAATGATGACTCAGAAACTAGGGGATGGTTTTGAGTTTAAGAAGAAAGCTTGTTATGTAATGGAATCTCAACCATATAATACAACGGACTGTAACTATTATGTATAAATAAAATGGTAGGAAAATCTGTGTTGAATAATGAGGGTAAGGCTACTGGTCAAAGGGAAGTTAGACCAGTATAGAACAATGCTCAGAGGGTGAACCACCAAAATAAATTGACTCACCCACATCCTAGAAGGAATTTTGTTCCATCAGCAGTGATAACAAACTCAGGCAAAGTACCAGTTAATACTGCTAAGCAAAGCTTCCCAATAGCAGCAGTATCAAATAGTACTGCCAGATATGTTAATACTGCTGCATCTAAACCAACCGTGAATGAAAGCGTAAAACCAAGTTCAAATGTTTTTCATAAGTCACATTCATCAGTTAAGAGGACTTTTAATCAAAGAAAAACTCCTAAAAATAGTGATTTAAAAAAAAGTTAATACTACTAAGGTAAACAATGTAACTACTGCTGGGCCAAAAGCAGTAGTTAGTGCTGTTCAGGGACATGAGGTGCAAAAGCTGGTTAAGATCCTCACATGCTGGCTTTGGAACCAATAGGAAAATGTTATTGACCATATCTCCAAAGACAGTAGATCATACATGCTTAAAAGATTTGACTATGTTGATCCACAAGGCAGACTCAAGTCAATAATGGCTTGGGTCCCCAAGAGAAACTAATTCCCCTTATTTGAGTGCAAATGGTAATCCACAATATGCTTTACAAGATCAAGGGATTTTTGACAGTGGATGCTCTAGACATATGACTGGGAACAAGTTCTACCTCTCAGATTATCATGATATATAATGGAGGATTGTTCATTTGGAGAAGTTCTAAAGGAGGTAAAATTCCTAGAAAAGGTAAAATTAGACTTGCGATATTAGACCTTAGAAAGATGAATACTTTGTAAAGAAACTTAATTAAACTTTTCTCTTCTCACAAATGTGTGATAAAGAAAAAAAAATTACTTTTTCACTGAGACTGAATGTGTCATTCTATCTCCTGACTTTAAGTTACTTGATGAAAGTCAAGTATTGCTTAAAATTACCCAGACAGAACAACATGTATATTATAGATCTAAGAATGTTGTTCCTTCAGAGGTTTGAGTTGTTTATTATATTTGCAATGGCTACTACAGATGATCTTAATTTAATGGCATAAAAGCTTGGTCACATAAACTTTAAAACTATGACCATAACTTGTGAGTGGAAACCGTTGTTCGAGGGTTTGCCGTCAAAGATTTTTGAAAATGACCATGATACATGTGGATGCTTGTCAGAAGGGAAAGCAACACAAAGCCTCATGTAAGACCAAGCTTGTGAGCTCTATCAGCCAGTCTTTATAAATGTTGCACATGGATTTGTTTGGTCCAACATTTGTAAAGAGTCTAAATAAAAAGATGTATTTCCTTGTTGTCAACTAGATGACTTTTAGTTGGTTTAGTGGGTTTTCTTTTTGCCTCCAAGGATGAGACAAGTAATCCTTAAAAACTATTATCACACGGCATCAGAAAACCAAATAAATCATAAGGTTAAAATTATACAAAATGTGACAATGGAACTGAGTTAAAAATAGTGAATGAATCATTTCTGTCAAATGAAAAGGAATCAAAGAGAGAATCATGTTTCTAGGACTCCAAACAAAAAAGACACTGAAAGAAAGAATAGAAACACTTAATAGAGTAGCTAGGACTAAATGCTAGCAGATTCACTATACCAACTACATTTTAGGCCAAAGGCAATTAATACTGCTTGCTTTGTTTAGAATAGAGTTTAATATCAAAGTCCTCATAAACAGACACCTTATGAACTTTTAATTAGTAGACCACCAAATCTAGACTTCATGAGACCTTTTGGGTGTCCTGTTACTATCTTGAATACCTTAGATCATCTAGGCAAGTTTGAAGGGAAGGCTGATGAGGGGTTCTTGGTTGGATTTACTTCTGTAAATAGTTAAGGCAGTTTAGGGTATTTTAAACATAGAACTAGGGGGGAAAGTAGAAGAGGAACCTTCATATTAATTTTTCCTAGAAAATAATCTAATGTTCAGGATCGTGTCCAGAATGGCTCTTTGATATTGATTCACTAACAAAATCTATGAATTATGAGCCAGTTACTGCAGGAAATCAAACTAAGATGATGCATGTAAAAGAGACAAAAGTTAATAGGCAGCAAGGGCAAGCGCGACAGGAGAAAGCATTTTGATCATAATACTTACTGCTACCATTCATGCCTATTAATTCACCACTTCTACCTTCAAGTACTTCAGAGCTCAGATTGATACTTGATACGATGAGGTACCAGACAAAGGAGATGATGCTGTCAATAAAGTAAGTGGAATTGATGATCAAGAAAGGACTGATAGCAGTACTCTAGATGTTAATACTGCAGGGCCAAGTATTAATACTGCCAATGCAAATATTAATACTGATAGTCTAAATATTAATATTGCTAGTCCTATTCCTAATGATCCAAGTATGCCATCTTTGGAAGAAACTGGCATATTTAATGGTGCATATGATGATGAAGATGTGGGTGCAGAGGCTAATCTCAACAACTTGGAGACAACCATGAATGTCAGTCCTATTCCCACAATAAGAGTGCACAAAGACCATCCTAAAGAACAGATCATTGGAGACCTAAACTTAGCAACTCAAACAAGGAGAATGACAAATTTTTCTAAAGAAAATGCGATGGTCAGCTACATTAACAAACAGAGAAGAACAAATCACAAAGATTATCAGAATTGCTTATTTGCCTATTTTCTCTCTAAAAAGAACCTAAAAAGGTAATTCAAGCTTTGACAGATTCAAGCTAGATAGAAGCAATGCAAGAGGAGCTTCTGCAATTTAAACTTTAAAAGGTTTGGACTCTGGTGGATCTTCCTAAAGGCAAGAGGGCCATTGGAACTAAGTGACTGTATATAGAAAATGCAAGAAAGAATGAGAATGGAACTTGGGTAGTTAGAAACAATGCAGGACTGGTGCACAAGGTTTACACCCAAGAAGAAGGAATTAGATTATGATGAGGTGTTTGGTCCCTGTTGCTAGGATAGAAGCATCAGGTTATTTTTTGGTCCTAAAGCAGTCATTTAGGGGGGTGGGGGGTTTTATTTTTTTTATTGTGTACCAGATGGATGTGAAGAGTGCCTTTTTTATATGGTACTATCGAATAGGAGGTATGTGTGTGCCAACCTCTTGGTTTAGAACATCCACAATTCCCTGACAAAGTTTATAAGGTAGAAAAAGCTTTATATGGTCTACATCAAGCTCCTAAAGCCTGATATGAAACCTTGTCTACCTACTTATTGGAAAATAGATTTAGAAGAGGCACTATAGATAAGACTTTATTCATTAAGAAGGACAAAGGTAATATCTTATTAGTGCAGGTATATGTTGATGACATCATCTTTGGGTCTACAAAGAAGTCTTTATGTGATGAGTTCGAACAGATGATGCACAATAGATTCCAGATGAGTTCATAGGGGAGGTCTCTTTCTTCTTAAGGTAGCATGGTAAATGCATAAGGAATGATGGAATCTTCATCATCCAAATAAAATATGGTGGCTGATTTTTAAAGAGTTTGATTTGTTTCCCACAGTGAAGACAACACTCACTCCAAAGGAGCCTAAGCAATCATTTGATCAGGACGTAGAGAAGCTAGAAGATGTGAGATGTTCCATTTATACATATAAAAGATTGTGACCATTGGATGTACCTGAACTAACTGTCTAGTCCTAACAAAATGTTTGAATGTTTGTATGCTTGTGATGTGTAAGGTTCTAATTTACACCAAAAGAACTTCCAGATAATGCGATCATGTTTGTGAAGTAGAATCTTTATTACTTTAAAGGTCAACTAAATTGGGCCTTTGGTATCCTACGAGATTCCATGCATGTTTACTTGGAACCTTTTTTTGATAGTGATTATGTTGGTGCTAGCCTTGTGACAGGAAAACCCCAACAAGAGGTTTTAATTTTCTTGAGCAAAAGGTTGATTTCATGGCAATGGAAGAACAGACTATATTGCATCTTCTACTACGAAGCATAGTATGTTGCTACTGCTAACTACTTGTGACATGAGTTAAGTGATTCAAAATCAAAATGGCTTGAATATAGGGATCGAACTTCATGAACACCACGATTTACATATTGAGATAAAAAGTTACAATCTATATCTTGAAAAACCTAGTTGTTTCACTCAAAAACCAGCACATAGAGATTATGCACCCATTTCATCAGAGAGATTCTTATGAGAAGAAAGTTGATTCAAGTGATCAGAGATTCACACAAACCACAAAGTTGAAGATCTTCACACAAAGGCTTTTGTATGTTAGCAGATTTAACTTTTTGATTACTAGCATTGGATTACTTAATCTCTGAAGTAGAATTTGTTAGATTGATGAAAGCAGCAATACTAACTGGCATGGATTAGAGATGATTTTTGGATGAATTTAGAATTAAATCTAGTATCTCTAAAATTATTACTGCTAGGTATAACTAGTACTGATAGTTATACTTAATACTACTAAGTGTAATACTGTTAGTCAAAAATAAGAACTAACGATTTGGAGCATGTTAGGCTAAAGCAGTATGGTCTGGATTTAGGAGAGAGAGATATATTATAGACCTCACAACTTGTAATTTCTTAAGGTTAATTTTTGGATGAAAAGGTTTAAAACAGGTATTTTGGTATTGGTTAACAGTTCTTAACTTTTATTCATGGGTTATGCATAAATAAGGATCCTCATGAATTCTCACATGTCTATCAAGTCGTTTCTAGTGTGCTTGTGATGAATAGAGGCATGTTGTTGTATAGTCATTGGAGAAAAAGTTAATATTGTTCGACTAATATTAGTACTGCTAGGCAAAAAGTTAATACTGCTAGCATTGTCCGATGTTGGACAACAGATGCCATTTGGATCTCAGATAGAACTGTTATTTCACAAATAGGTGTATATCTTATATTGGGTTATAATAGCTATAATTTATTGGGATTTAGTGAAGAGAGATTACGAAGGACTGAGTGTGTGCTAAAACACACTCATTTTGTACCCCTAAAATGCTAATGAAACCTAGACTAAACCACTAAAAATATGAGTAATTATGTTACAGATAAATGTTGTATTATGTGTTGTTTAGTCCTACAGTACAAAGGATTGAAAACAAAAGCAAAAACACATATATTTTTCGTAGTGACTTTCGATGACGTTTGTTAACGTTTCCTCGAGCTTCAAACGAAGTCCTGTTAATATTCCCTGAGTCTACACCATTAGAAAAGCACGAAATTTCGAGTCCCAACAATTACCGGCCATTCATTATTTTAAAACTTTCATATTTTGAAACCTTTTTGATCCCTTGCTTGAACCTTAGATAACGAACCTAGTCCAATGTTTATCAAAATGGTTGTATAGTATTAAATTTTACATTCTATTAGTGAAGCTATGCTCTAGCACAGCGGTAAGCTTGCTAGAGCTATGCTTCTATACCAAGAGGTCCCGTTTTTTCGAAATTATGCAGAGGGTAAAATCCCGCTCACTGTGCCACGTTAAACATACACGTATGCTAGCCACGTGGATCTACGTGGCATGCCACGTGGCGGCCTGACGCCCGATACCGCACCCCAACCCATCACCCAGACCTAACCCCTGACCGCAAGATACTCGCTTGTTGACATGGGCGGTCAAGGGGCCACCGTTGACCGGTGGTCCGGCAGTGTGGTACACGGTGGTCTGGCCACCGTTGACCTTCGTATGACCGACCACCGTTGACCGCAGCGTGACCACCGTTCACCACGACCATCCGTTCACCGCATTAACCATCCCGTTGACCGTCGCACTGTTTTGACTGTCATATTGACCTGTGTTCTGGTGTGTGGTCCGTTGACTCTGTAGCCTTGAACATTGATTAGCCCACTTGGCACCTTCTCAGGTGGTGACACGTGGCCTGCTAATGATTGATGGCAGGTTGTGCAGGTACGAGGTACTGTAGCAATACGAGGTTGTTGGATCGAGGCTTCTGGAAGGCTGACGTGTCTTAATATGATTGGTGGATCTAACTGTTATTAGCTGGCGTACGAGGTATGCTTGTTAATAACGCGGGGTGGGCTGAAATGACAAAATTACCCCCCATATTAATAAGGGCATAATTTAAATTTTTTCACCAATAATAATAAATAAAATAAAATCTTTAGAGGAATTAGGAATAATGTGAGCGAAAGGGTAAGATATACTTACAGCAATTAGCAATTAGAGTAGATGTTTATCATCTAAACTATATTAAGACTGTGATTTCGTTTTAAGCTTGGGGGGGGGGGGTGGGGGGCGGGGGTCATTTGGTGATTTGGGAAAATCAAGGATGGTGACTCCCAATCTTAAAGCCTTATGGATTGATTTATTTTAGTTTTTTTTAAATGTCGTTATTAAAATAATTTATATTTAATTGTTCGCTTATTTTTGTATCTATTAATGAATAGTGGTGTAAAACGGGGGCTCTTTCGAAATAAATGATTTTTTCTTGAAAAGATCACCTTTTCTTAATGGAACCTTTTCTGTCTTGTTTCTGATTGTGATGGTCATAATTTAAAAGGCGATTTAATTATTTATTTCGGGCGGTTTTTATTTTACATTGTCGTGTGACCCAGCAATGGCTTAGTGTGGGGGAATTTTGATGTTTTGCGTAAAACACACATCCTTTGTACCACCGGAAAAATGCTAAAAAAAATGGACTAAAAACACAAAAGATAAGAGTAAATATGTTGCAAATATTTGTAAATTGTGTGTTATAAAAGTCTTACAATAACAAAAGTGAATTGAAAACAAAGCAAAAAAACTAATTTTTGTATTGACTTATTGATGATGATTTTTACGTTTATACCGAGTGTACAAAGACGAAGTCGTTATAATCCACGATCACACCATTGGAAATAGAGCAATGAAATGTTCGAGTCCAACGATACCGGCCATTCATAATTTAAAACTTTTTTATTTTGAACCATTTTGCCCCTGTTTTGTACCTTCTTTTAGTTATAATGAACCTTGTCCAAGTTTATCAAAGGGTATATATTAAATTTTACATTCTATTATTGAAAGCTATGCTCTAGCACAGTAGTAAGCTTGCTAGAGCTATGCTTCTATACCAAGAGTCCCGAGTCGAATCATGCAATATGTAAAATCCCCTCATTTCCAACGTCAGCACTCCACGTGGCTGACAAAGGAACAAAGTCGTTACGTGGGCACACATAGTCTACGTGGTCATGCCGCGCGGCGGTGAGCCTGACCCAACACGACCCGATGACCCTACCTGACCCTGTCCCCATAGACCCGCGCCCTGTTGACATGTGCTTCAACCACCGTTGACCGGTAGTCCGGACTTGGTCAACGGTGCTCTAACCATCTTATGACCGTCGTTGACCGCCCACCAGTTGAACGCGCACGTTACACTCAACACGCCACCGGTTAGACACCCACATCTACCACTGATTGACCGAACACAGTTGACCTTAACGTAGACGCGTTGTTATTCGGGTGGTGGTCCGGGGTGACTATGCCTGAAACAGGATTACCCCACGTGGCACCAAACTCAAGTGGTGACACGTGGCCTTCAAATGATTGAATGCAATTTTGTGTAGGACGAGGTAATGAGTATCAAATACACAGAGTGATGGATCGACGCTTCTGAATTCTGACTGAGTCTTCATATTGATTGGTGGTATCCAGCTGTTATTAGCATGCGTACTAGGTACTCCTATTAAAAACAGGCGTTGTGTGGCTGAAAATGACAAATTACCCCCCATAATTGCAACTATAGAATTATTGCTTTGAAGGCTTGAAAAGACGCAAATACCCCCACAAGTATGGGACAACCCTTTTGGGGCCTATTATAACATAGACGCAGCAAAAGATGAATTGTGAGTTATTGATTGTTTGATAGTTTACTCACAAATTTTAGTATTTTTAGTGTGTAGCTTTTATATATTTAGTTTTTGCTTTATTTTCACTTTTGAGTAAAAGCTTTTCTAAGCTTATTTGTATTAATGTAAAAGAGCCTTTGAGCTTAATTTAAGAAAGATGGAGGTTGGATAATTGCTATATTTTGTCTATTGCTTACTTCTCTTTCCTTTGTTTTCTTTTGGCTTAATCGAATAAGCCCACTTAGGAGGTGCTTAATTCGTTTTCTAATAACTTATTTACTATTTCAAGTTAGCTATGCATTTAGGGCTTAGTTCTGATTGAATCTAAGCTTATACGATCTAAATACGCTTTTGCTTATTTCCTACATTTAATCGTCTTTCTTTTCTTTTTCTTTTTTTTTTCTTTTTCAAAAGTGCCTTATTGTTGATTAAGTTCAAATTCGAATGCTAAAAAGGTACTTGGTAGCTTATTTGAGAAGTGTCTTGATTTATAATCTTATATTCTTCATCCTTTTCTTTGAAAAAGCCTTGATAGCTTTTTAAGCTTATTCTAGTTTTTATTCAAAGTAGATTTTTTTAATATAGATATTAATCTCGTTTTATTTTTTACCAAAAATTTAGTTTTCAAAATAGCCATTATTTTTTTCTAAAAAGTTTTTCATCTTAATGCTTATTTTGTCCTAACTTTTCATGTCTTATTGCTTATTGCCACATCTTTCTACAATCTAAGGCCGGAGCTATAAGGTCCTTATAAGGTTGATAAATAGATAAATTTTTGATCTTTATAGTTTTTATGAAAGTAAATAAGTAGATAAAGTTGACACCCTTTTAATTGCTAATTATTGAATGTAGAGCCTTAAAAGTGATAAAACATATTTGTTTATTAGATTGTAAGATTCGGGTGGTATCGTTTATTATTGACGGCCTTCCATTTAGTCCTATTTTCTATCCTATTTCAATTAAATAGTGTAGTTTAATATTAAAATGATTTGCTTTAGCATTATTTGATCATGAGTGTTATGAGCTAGTTTAGACTTGTGTTTGCTAAGTATTAGTGATTTTGTGAATTTAAGTGCGGTTTTAAAAATGTTATAAAAATTAATATACAATTTAACATACCGTCATTAACTTTTAAGCAATTTATAAAACTTGTCATTTATTTTTTAAAAAAGCATTTTAAACTTTACTACTTGTTCATTTTAATTTCTTAAACTTTGTTTTCTAAGGATATTAATATACGTTAAACCTATAGCCCCGCACTTAAGGAACATTTCACGTTACTTAGCAAGCATATTTGTCATTTATATCTTTTAGATCAATTTAGTATAACCTTGTAGTTTTTAAATCTTAATAATTAATAGTAATATAAATTAGTTTAAATAGTTTAAAACCAAAACCAAAAACTTTTATGACAATCCAATTTACAACTTGAACGTAGATTTCCATTCACCTCTCGCCGAGGAAAACGATACCCGTGTTGATTACTTTTTATTCTTTCCTAAGAATAATTTGTATGATACTTAGCTTGCGTATACGTATATGTATTTTATAAATATATATATTATATATCTGAGGGTTTATTTGATGCGTTGAAAAACGACTACATCAAAGACGATTGATTATCACTTATTTGATGTTGTAGTTGAGTTTTTCAGATGCGTGTTCTTACAAATCTTACAAGTAGGGTGTTTTACACTTTAAAGAAATCACTTGTTCATTTTATAAGGTGTTGACAAAAGACTTATGAAGAATCTAGCAATGTGTGATTTTCTTATGATGCTCCAATAGCACAAATACGCTATCATTAAAGGAGTTACGATGTAGTGCTCAAATGTCTCATCTAGTATGAGGATTTTTTCAAGAGGTTGCGGTCTAAACTTATACATTTATGCTTTGCAGTATTAGTTTGTGACAGTCATGTGGATAAACCAATACATAAGACACAAGTTTTGTAAATTCAACTTCTCTCATCAAGTTCGTTATACTCAGTTTTCTTTTCATCAAGTTCTTATACTCAGTTTTTTCTTCATCAGGATCATACATAGTAGTCTAAGCTGAGTTCGTAGATTCATAATGTTTAATATACTTTTCAGGGGAAGAGCTTATTGTTGACATGTTTAACCATCAAACATGCACCATTTGAGGGGAAGTGTTTCGTTACAACTGTACTGCTAAGTCATTTTATTACTGCTGTTAGTATTATGTAATTACTGCTCACGAAGTCATTTTTTGGTATTATGACTTCATGGCGGGTATTTTGAGTATTGGTAATGGCAGTATAAATAGTAGATTGTGGTAATATGGTTTTGTAGCTGATATGAACCAAGATTGCATATCTACAGAAAACCCCTTAATCGATTATTAACAAAAAGGGGAAGAAGAGTTGCAGGGTGTATTTATGATTTGGGCAGCTTATTTTGAGTGGTGGTTAGTTGCGTGTATTAATTATCATCTAAATAACATCATAATTTACTATCATTTAATCCCCATATATTTTACCCACTTATTGTTAATTTATGCAAAAGATAATATTAACTTAATTTGGCTATAAAGTAGATAATTGCAGTAATTAATTGTAGTCACTGTGACGAAGAACAAAAAGGCGCAATTCTGGAGGCTTAAAACGAAGACATTTGAAGAAAGTCTCAAACTGCATCAAATACTCCGTATCTAAGCAAAGAAGATATGACGTATCAATCCAGCAGCACGAGCTTAGCTCATCACAAGAACGCAAATTTGATATCATTCCCTATCCGCATATCCACGTTACACTCCAATACCGCCGTATGCACACTGTCCATCATCAAAGATACCATTAATTATAATTGATGGTTAAAAAAAAAAGAAATTATATTCTTGATTGAATATGATCTTATCGCAGACTTCAAGGAAATTAACCCTATACGCCGTATTCACCTCCTTAGATACGGCGTATTGAGGGATTTTCAGACACTATAAATACGAGACCCTAAACTCAGTTTTAGGTGTGCAAGTGAAGCCATAAACCACCAAGTCAACTTTTAGATGAGTAAAAGAGCCAAGAAGGTCAAGAAAGAGCTTCAAGATCATAAGAAAACTCTTGTAATCTCCGCGCAACCCGAAAACCGCGTTCGATTTAAGTTTCTTTAATATTTAATCCGATCAAAATATCAAGACCGTGTTTATTCTTAACAATTAACTATGGTCAGAAACCTTAGGTATCAGCCTATGTTTTGAAGATTTAATGTTTGGTTTGTTTATCTCGATAGTCTTAATTTATCGTTGATTGTTTAATTATGTTTATCATTTTATACTTGTTTACATGCTTTTGTATGTGACCTATCATTCAACTGGGTCTAGTCCTACATATTTAATGCGTTGCAACTTCGGTGTTGTGTGGGCGTAGGCTAAGAGTCTGGGATAGCTCTCCATATTTGCAAGTAAGTGGGTAAAGTCTCAATGGGCTAGGGTTTAATAAGATCCCATTATTAATCACCTAAGATAGATTATAATCAACATAAGGATACTTTATGCGGGCACGTTAATTATGACAGGATTGTTCGTGTCTATGTCTTAGGAAGAAGTACCGCCTAATCTTAAGAATGATATGCCGCTTTGAGATAAGACTATCATTGCACTAATAAATAAACATGCGTTTTATCAGATTATTCATGGTTGATATGTTTTCTTTATATCAGTATTTGACTGCTTCTCTATCGTTTGTTAACCTTCTTGTGTGTGTTTATTGCTATCATTTCATCAAAACCTTAGCTTAGATACCCAACTCATGCGAGTCTCTCAGGCTGAACCCCCTTTATCATTAGCTTAGGTTTTGCATAACTAAAATACTGATAAATTAGATATTAACGCTCTCACTCTTAGTGATCGACACCCTACTTGCCAATGAAGCTACATCTGATCGGGTACACTGCCCGTGAAAGTGTTGTTTTAGGTATAGTCAGCATAAAATAAATAGTAAAACTTGATACATAAATAATACCTACACGACGACACATCATGTTTTTGGCGCTGTTGCCAGGGAGTGAAGTTGTTTCATTCTTATTTATTAGTGTTTTAGTTTAGTTTAAATTTCCATATTTGTGTGTTTGTTTTTTTTGTTTCATTATCCTCTGCATATGATATTATGCTATTGTGCTGTTTGGTGAGCATTGTATATCAGTATTAGATAACATTTCTGAGTCCGAATAACTAAATACGACGTATTTCAATTTATTGGATACGGCGTATAAAAATTTTTTCTAAAACCAATACATCGTATTCGTCCTCTATCATCAATACGACGTTTTTTGTTTATAAAATCGGCGTTATTAGGCTAAATGTACCATTTTCTTTCCTATGCTAATATTAATACAGGATAAGAATGTGACAACCCACCAACATACTAATGAGGATACATCAGAAACCGCTCGAAAACAAAGGAAAGTGTTTAACAGGGAAAACTGCTAAGTAAGGTAAGATCTGTATTATGAAGACGTATCATGATATATGAGTCCGTTTGAAACAGAATACCCACTATAGTCCTTTCAATGATAATTTGACATCTAATGAAACACTCTCTTGTGAACCCACGATAAGTTCTCTTAACGATGAAATTGACTTTAGAATATCAATTGACGAATCCGACGATGACGATTACACGGTAGTTTTCGACAAAAACTCGTTTTCTTATAAAATATTTCTAACCATAGATTTGAAACGGATTCGAAAAACGATAAAGACAAAGTCAATAAGCCTATATTTCCGCCCACCTCGAGCTGAGTTTCAATTATTATAATTAAATTTTAGACTTCTTTAAAGATTTTAGAATAATATCCAGCCATTGATTAACATGACGCTCTAACGTCTAAATCATATTTCTTAACTGAACCTGCTGTAAGTCCTCAAAATATTGATGAATTTAATTTGAAAGATGAACCATCATTGTCCGAATGTGATGAAAAGGAACAAAACATTTTATACCTTAATGATTTATTTTCTTTTAACGTGATTTATCCCGATGATCTAAAATCGGATACGGACAATGATAATGATAACATCGATATTGAGCAACCTTCGGGGGATATGTCTGTCATACCATCACCTAAAGTAATAAATTGTTAGATCACAAAGGGTCAAATAAGCTTTTGGAAACAAGTCATGATACATCTAATAAATTTTTCAAAACTGAAACTTTTATCAAGAATCTAAATGTTAATATCTTGACTTGTAATCATCTTAGCAATGGGATGTCATTCATTTTCCTAATCAAGAATTTGTATATGCCATTTGGCATCCCGTTCGACCCCAAGTTGTTTTATAAGGATGGGATTAAATTGGGGCAAGTCTAACTTAAAGACTTTTCTGTAAACAAAAGTGCTTGCCGGAGACCCAAACCCAAAATGAATTTATTTTTTTATTTTTTTTCTGTTATCAAGTCTGTCTTCCCAGACTGTCTATACGGCGTATCCAAACCCTATGGATACGGCGTATGCAGGTATCAATACGGCGTATCCTGGGGTATGGATACGACGTATTGACTCCCTGTATAGTATTTATATTTTGTTTCATGTATATTAACCATTGTAAATACACAGAGATGGAGTTGCACTTGTTTTCTTATTGATAAAACAAGATCTACTGAAACGAAATTACAATGTTGGTGGAGTATTTTTATAATCTTGAGAAATCTCGTAGTGTTGGATCTGAAATCTCAAAAGACAGCTGTTCAACACACTTTTGCTCACAACTGGTGAATCATCCGGAGCAAAATATCAGGGGAGTTTCCTACTTCTAATTCTATTTCCATATATTTTATTTGTTTTACCTATACAACGAGGACATTGTATAATTTAAGTGAGGGATGGAGAATTAGAACGTACTTGTCCTCATTTTCACAAATAAAATGCTAACATGTCTAAAAATGGATCATATTTTAATTTTTTAGCATGACTTTTTGTGAAAAATCACTAGTTACATTACCTAGCGCACTATAACCCTTATTGGTTTATTGTGGAGGATATACGCCCTATCAGTACCAATTGCTTACTAAAATTTCACAAAAAAAATGAGTGTGCTGGTGTTTGTATTTGACTTTAGAACTTGGCCCTAGGTATATCACTTCGAGACGTCATAAAAGTACTATGGATTTAGATGGAGTAATATGCTTGACTGGTAAATTTCTAGGATTAAACCAAAAAGCCTTTACATGTCGTATTATTAACTAACTACACTGGTTAGTTAACCCCCGTGTAACCCTTTTGCTTACTCTCATTTTTAGAGTATGATACCCCTAGAACAACCTGCTGAGCCATTCCTTTCTTTTTCCACACCAATAAAAAATTGTTTCGTTTCGCCTTTACACCTTAGCCTATCGTGTAGATTAAAGCCTATTTGATCGATGTTGCTAGTTGCTTTCGTGTAAAGCTATGTAGTTCCTGTGTCAAAGTGAAAATTTCTCTGTCTGTAATGGTCGAGAAAATTGCACAATGCAATGAGGATGTTTTGTAGCTCGTGTATTTTGCCACTTCGCAATATGTATTATGCCCCGAAAAGAAAAGTTAAAAGGAAGATCAACAGGACAGATGATGATAGTGAAGACGATGAATTACACCGAGATTTATGATGTATTAGCAAGCAAAAAAATGATGAAAGATAGTCGATTCATTGAGCCTATACCTAAGAAATTATTTGAAAGGATCGACGATGTAAAGTTTTATAAAGTGGCCGATATCACCACTTCATTGTAAAAGTATGTAAAGTTTTAGGGATGTAAGGGAAGTTGACCGTTATGGGAACGTCAACTTAGGTTGTCATTGTTATGTCTATGATCGAGACGTTTGTTTATATATTCGAGTCTTCATCATGGGACGGTCGGGAAAAGTTACTAGCAACCGCACCTTATTTGTTGGCTTTAATCTATATTTGTTTTAAAGGCGAAAAAGAAACAATTTTTTATTGTGTGGAAAAAAGAAGGAAATGGCTCAGCAGGTTAGTATCAAGGGTAACATACACTAAAAATGAGAAAAGCAGAAGGGTTCACGGGGGTTAACTAACCAGTTAGTTATTTTAATAATACGACATGTAAAGGCTTTTGGTTATATTCCAAGAAATAAAACCGTAGTTGAACATGTTACTCCATCTAAATCCAAGTACTCATCATTGAGGTCTCGAGTGATATACCAAGCCAAGTTCTAAAGTCTACTACATCACCGGCACACTCATAATTTTTGTGGAATGTTTAGTAAGCATTTGGAAACGGAATAGGCTAAATTCTTACAATATGCATCAAGGGTTATAGTGCGCTAGGTAATGTAACTAGTGATTTTCACAATAGTTATGCTAAAAAATTTAAATTTGGCCTATTTTTAAGCACATAGCATGTTATTTTGTAAAAACAAGGACAAGTACGTTCTAATTCTCCACCCCCATCCCACTTAAATTATACAACGTCCTTGTTCTATAAATAAAACAATTAAATAATATGGGAAATAGAATTAGAACGAGGAACTCCCTTAATATTTTGCTCGGGATGATTCTCCAAGTTAAGTAGTTGAGCAAAAAGTGTGTTGAACAGCCGCCTTGAGATTTCAAGACTCCAACACTTCGAGATTTCCAGATTTATAAATATTCCACCAAAGTTGTCGTTTTCGTTTAGAAGGTCCTGTATTAAGCATAAGAAAACAAGTGCAACTCCATCTCTGATGTATTCATTTAGTTAGAGACATAAATCCTAAAAAGCGTACAGGAAGTCGATACATCGTATCCATTCCCCAGGATACGCCGTATTGATACCCGTATGCCATTCGTTTAATACACTGTATTCATTAATGAATACGTCGTATAGACTGTGCTGAAAATAAAGACTGGATAACTTCTAGAAGGTCAATACGCCGCATCCATGGGGTTTGGATACGCCGTATAGACAGTCTGGGAAGACAGACTCGATAAGAAAAATAACATTTCGGGTTGTCTCCCGGCAAGCACTTTTGTTTACAAAAAAGTCTTAGTCTTTAAGTTTAGACTGCCTCAATTTAATCCCATCCTGTATAAAATAAATTGGGGTCGAACGAGATGCCAAATGGCAAATACAAAACCTTATTAGGAAAATGAATGACATTCCCCATTTGCTTACATGATTCCAAGTCATGATATTAAAATTTAATTACTTGATAAAAGTTTCAGTTTTGAAAAATTTATTAGATGTATCATGAATTATTTCCAAAAGCTTATTTGACCCATGTGCATAGGCACCATCATCAGTATTTATTACATTACCCCCCAAAGACTGTTTAATATCGATTTTATCATCATCATTGTCCTTATTTGATTTTGAATCATCAGGATAAATTACGTTAAAAGGAAATAAATCATTAAAGTATAAAACGTTTTGTTCCTCTTCATCACATTCGACAATGATTGTTTCATATACAAATTAAATTCATCGATATTTGAGATGACAGTAGGTTCAGTTAAGAAATCTAATTTAGACGTTAGAGCATCATTGTAAACAATAGTTGGAAATTCTTTCTTAAAATATTTAAAGTAGTCTAAATCATCAAAATAACTAACCGTAGGCTTGTGTGACAGAAACGAAGGCATATTGACTTTATCATTATCATTTTCCGAATTCGTTTTTATAATTATCGACATAAATTATTTTATAAGAAAACAAATTTTTGTCAAAAATCACCGTGTAATCTTCATCGTCGATTCCGTCAACGAATCTTAAAGTCAATTTCGATTGTCCGTTAAAAGTAAGCTTACTGTGGATTCACAGGAAGCCCAACTTCCAAATGTAACGTGATCCATGAAAGACTATAGTAGGAATTCAGTTTTCAACAATTTAAGTCGTAGAACGTCTTCATCATTCTAGATCTTACCATACGTAGCAGTTTCCCAGTTATACACCTTACCACGCCTACGAGCATTTCATATATGCTTAAACTATATACAAGGTGATACTAATATGAGGAACATCTTTCTTTTCTTTGTAGAGTCTATGATGTACCACCGTCACCAGATTATGTGTTTGATTTTCCAATGGCCGAGCCAGAGCTGCACCCTACATATGATTTCTTTATCGCTAAGCCAATACTAGGACTCACCGAGGCACCCGGTAATATGAATGGGTAGATCGAGGAGGACGTGCCATTGTTAGGAGAGATAGAGGGGCCAATGGAGAACCCGGATAAGGATGTGGACATGCACATTGATGATGACGACGAGAACGATGATGATGAGGGTGAGGACGATGAGGATGGTTGGGAGGTGAACGAAGAGTGGTCGATGGCTCCTGTCACACCGCTCCTGATGTCGGTGATGTGCTAACATGTAGGGTCAGTTTATTAATTATTAAGTTTTACATTTATATTTAGCCGACTTATCATAAACAACACTTTAACGGGCAGTGTACCCGATCGGGTGAAGTTTTGTGGTAAGTAGGGTGTCGAACACTAAGAGCGAGGTCGTTAACCATATAATCTATTAGTATTTTAATTACTCTAATTAAGTTAATTCTAATTACTTGTTAAACCTATGCTATATACACTTCTAACGGATATGGGGGTTTTCAACCTGAGAGACTGGCACAGGTTTTATGGTGACAATAATAAATTCTAAACACAATAAACATGCAAGAAAACAATCAGAAGATAAAAGAGCTGTACAAGCCAAATAATAGAAAACTGTATTAGCCATATAAAATCCGATTAAATTGTTGTTTGTCTATTTAGCGCAATGGATTTCTTATCTCAAGCGTCCATATCATTCTTAAGACTTAGGCGGGGCACATCAACCTCAGACCAAGACACTTATAAATCCTGTCACAAATAGCGTATCCGCATAAAGCATCCATTAGTTTAATTACAATCTATCTAGGGATTATAGCAATGGTGATCTTGATAAACCCTATCCCATCGGACTTTTAACCCATTACTGTTTGAACGATATTTTTGATATACGGTAGTCCCCTATTCAAATTCTTAGTCAATTAATCAAAACATACATGTTTTGAAACATTACGGTCACCTGCCGTCCAACTAACGCTTTTAATTTTGAAAGACATAAACAACGGTTATTTTGATCACTAATTGGTCCAGTCATAATAAAACACGATATGGAAGTCTAATCCCCAGTATCTACTAGCTCGCTTGTTATGCGTAACTAGACCCAGTTGAATGATAGGTCGCATATCAAACACTAACGAGTATCATGTGATAGACATAATTAAACTTTCAACGATAAATTAAGAAATTTTATTTTAAAACAAACTAAACATTAAATCTTCATTAAGATGCCTAAAACCCAAGGGTATTAGCCCATAACCATTGTAATTATACAAGCGTGATCATATAACCAAGGTAAACTAAACGTTTTACCGAACGATACAAAAAACAAAAGGATACAAGATAATAGGAATTACACATGTCTTCTATGGATCGCTATTGATGCTTGACCCTTTTTTTTGCTCTTCTTCTCTCTAGTAAATCGTCTTTTATTGTAGGTTGAGAATATGATTATTTCACACTGAAAACGCATTTTTGAGTCTTCTATTATAGTCTCTGAAAAAGGCTGGATACACCGTATTGGGCTAGGCTAATACGGCGTATTGGGGTGTTTTCCTTGGAGTGCGCCGCACATGTTATGAATCAAAATAAATAAACATTCGCCCAAATAATAATATCTTTGTATCTCTGAATAGTTATCTTCATGATAATAGCGTAAGTCAGAAGGTGGATACGCCGTATTGGTAATTGTGATACTGCGTTTTCTTGTGAAGACTTGGCGCTGATACGCCATATCTCTTCAATTCCTTTTGTTGATTATGATTTCTCTTGTTTAAGTATGCTTGGCTAATTCATCTAGTATTTATTTGGGAATGCATGAAACTTGTTATTAATTGATTAGATCTTATTATTTACGTGATAGATTCAATGAGTATAATTAATTATAGTTTATAATTCTTGTTTCCTATTACTCTTGTTGATGGATGTGCGTGTTAGGCTCTAGAAAACTAGCCATAAAATATTACATTGGCATAGACGTGTAGGGAAACGCGAGTGTGTAGAAAGGATACCATCAGTTTACACCTAATATGGTTGATCCCTCTTAAGTGTTTTAATGCATGTAATGTACTTTCAAAAATCCTTAAAAAACCTTTAGGTATTGGCCATGTAAAAGTCTTCATAACTACCTTACTTGTCTATTTGCCTTAACGAAATATATACCATAAGACGCAGTTTTCGTGCAATTCGTTCATGAATTAGGAAATACTTACACATCGCATCACAAGTATGACAAAGCAATAGGTAGAATTTGATAGCTAGCAAGGAGTAGCACATCCTAGGTAAATACGCTTCATTGTATAATTGTTTTATTAGAATTAAGATTAGTAATTAATTAGTTTAAAACAAACCAACCTTCAAACCCCAGATTTACTTGCATTCATAAAATATAAAAATACAAAAAGAATCTTCCTTCAACCTCTAGACCTTAGTGAATATTTAATCCGGCCTTCACAGTGCTATTCTTCTAGAGAACGATAACAACCCCCAAGTATTTCCTATACTACACTGCAACGATTAGGTGCATTATCTAGGGAGTTGTAAAACTTCTTGTTGAAGTCCTACGACGACCGCACATCAAGTTTTTGGCGTCACTGCCAGGGAATAGCGCTGGTTTCGGATTCTATATAGCTTAGGTCTACTCACAAGATTTCTATCAAGTGAGATTTAATTTCTGTCAATTAGCTTTCTTGTAGTCCTAACTTTTCATTGTGCCCCTTGTGTTTTCTTTGGCAGTTTTTGTCTGTTTTTGGTCATTTAAGTCCGTTTTTAATGGAGAAAGGTATGTGTATTTAAGCACATACCACCCACCCCGAAACACAACCTTCCCATTCCAAAATAACACCTTGATGTTCCAACAACATCAAGGTGAATCTCTTTACGATGCGTGGACTCGTTTCAAAAACTTAATCCAAAGAGTCCCTTATCATGGCCTCGATTTATGGTCCCTTAATCAATTCTTCTATTATCATGTCAACAACTATACCCGAATGGACTTTGACTTTGCTGCAAACGAAAACCTTAAGGAATTAAGTGGTAAAGAAGCATGGGAAGCCATAGATAGTTTTGCCCAAGGCCAAAAAGAATAGGAAAAACCTTTTTAAACTATTACCAAGGAATAATTAGCAAGTTTAAGGGCTCAAATAAATGAATTAGTTGGCGATGAGAAGGTTTGGGTTGAGATGCCTGGGTATATAACATGGGATAAGGTGGATAATATATGCCCACAAAGTACCCTACAAGTTCTCCCATCATTTGAGGTATACACACTACCCGTGACTTGCCTAGAAGAAGTAGAAGAGACTAGAGGAATCCCGATAGATGTAGAACCTTTGGACCACACGAAACTAGAGGATTTAGGCTTGAATACTTGTAGTCATGACCTTTTTTCTTAGTTCTAGGAAAATTCCTGGTGTTGATAAATCGGAGCCTCAACTTTTACCTAAATTTTCTCCCTTAGATGTAAATCTAGGAGCCAAAAGAGATATTGACCCACCCATCAACTCATATAGTCTGGGTAGTTTTAGAATGAAGGTAGTAGAATCCTTGACCATTCACACACCACCTTCACCCCACATGGCATACTTCCATCGAAATGGTGTGTATCGTTACTATCACTCGCACTTAATTATAAGTGTAGGGGGGGCCCCTTTTCTACGCGTCAAATAAGCATAGAGTCAGGCTCGTGACTCGAATAAAAACAAGCGCTTATTGGGAGGAAACCTAATCCTTTATTATCTTGCATTTTAGGTGTGTCTTGTGTGTTTGTTTTGAGTCATATGATTGTGTTAGTCAATTTTGTGGTTTTTGTAGTAAAATTTGTAGGAAATAACTAATGGGAACTTGCGTACAGAGATTTTTGAAAAAAATATATATATTATTTACAGACCCTAGAGACGGCTTCAGGATTAATCCTGACGGCGTCGCCAGGCCTGCTACAGGAAAATTCAATTTTTAATTAATTTTTGAGAAATTAATCTTGTATAGTTTTCAGAATTTGTATCTTCCTAAAAACCTGCAGGAAACCATGATTAAATTAACACATTCATCATATCCTTTATTTGTTTTCGTAGAGTCTAAACTTAGTTAATGAGGTTGTATTTATCATTCACCCGCGGATTTTACGCGTGGTATAGTTGCATCTTGTCTTTGATTTGCAGGTTATATTTGATAAGGACAAACCCAGAAGTTCTTAGGAGTTTCATGTGGACAATTATTGGATGACGATTTAGCCGGTTTATCATTTGTTTCTTCTCCATCATTGAGCAAAACCAGGGGAGTACTAGTTTCTTTCGCTCTCTTTTCTTTTCCCTTTATTTGTTCATGGGTACTTTGTAGAACATTGAGAACAATGTTTAACTTAATTGTAGGGGAAATAAGCCTTAGAAACTATTCCTTCAATTGCCATTTGCTTGTTCCTTAAAATGATGGGTAATATATCGAAACATAGCATAAAAGGTAATTTTAACTAAAATTTAAATTTTTTTATGACACATACCGACGAAAACCGAGTATTAATAGTGTCTCATGTATAGGAATATATATGACTAGCACAATAAAACCCTCAAAGTTCCACCCCAAAAATGTGAGGTTCGCCTTTAGATCTTTAGGAATTCGGGTACCTATTTTTGATACTCAAGATAATTTTACCTTTAGCTTGTTCGAGTTAAGGTTCGAATACAGTCATATGTGTCTATTCCGTCGTTACGGATGTGTATGTTTGATTTTGTCGCCTTTTCTGGAACATTGGTATCGGTTTAAAATTACATGAGTGTACCGGTAGTATATTAAATTCTAGAACTTGTTTTTGTGATGCATCTCGAGACCACATAATGAGAATTAGGATTTGCTAAATGATAAGAGGCACTAGGAATAACCCATGTTTTAAACCTGCAATTGTTATGATGGTCACCTCGATCATATAACTATCCCACACCCTTGCCATGCACTCATTTTTAGTGCAGGATACCCCTAGTACACCCCTCCGAGCCTATCCTTTTTCATATTTCTTATAATTTTCTGGTTAATCTGGACTATTAATGAAGAGCATTGTCACCCTTGAACCAATTGTTACACCCAAATCGCCTTAGCCTACCTTGCATGTACTCGATTTTAGTACATTATTGTTTTAGCCCAAGTTAATTATTGAGTACACGGTTGCTAAGTCCTTATCCTTGTAAATACAGTTTTGGGATGATTGGGATTCATGGTAGTATTTATTTCGCGGAAGAATGGGGAAGAAAAGTTAAGTCAATACCCCCATATGTTTGTCAAATGATCTCCATGTTATGTTGATCCACCTCAATTCGGGTCATTAGTTAGATTGTAATTATGAGTTCTAAAACTCAAGTGTAGGGGTATGTTTATAAACCCCAAGTGATGTATCATGTTAGTTAAAAAAAGAGAAAATAAAAAGAAAAGAGATTGATGTAGAGTTCTGTAGAGTTTGTATATCTTTATCCGTGTCTTTGGCTTAACAACCCAATCAGCGTGTATTCGTGTAAATAATTAGCTAACCCTCTCACCCGAAATTCACCCAAAAAGTCACTCCCCAAATATATCCCATCCGTTTTCGTTTCTATTAATGTTATCTTACACCTACACATCACAACCCTTTAAAAGACCTATTTGATAGTAATGACTAGTACTTGCGCCTAGCGATGGAGGTTTGATGCTTTACCAAGCCTATGGTAATTTATATGCTATGACAGGTAATGAGTGTTATTTTCCCGTTTTCCTATATTGTTATAATTTATTATACACTCGAGAGAAAGAGAGAATCTAAACACTTATGTGAGGTGCTAGTATATACTTTTCGCGCTTTTAATTACGAGGTCTAGAAGGTTGTGTTGTAAACTGCTTTTAAAGAGTAGGTTAAATGCCCCCAATATTGCTATTGTCTAGGTAAAAAAGCCCATTTGGTTGAGGACAAGCAAATCCCAAGTGTAGGGGTATTTAATAAGGTGCCATTTTCCACACTTTTTCCGGGGTCATAACCCTTTAAATCAGCAATTATGCCCAGATTTATTGCTCAATCCATTTGTTTTATGTTTTTAGCACTTGAGGCATTTGGAAGAAATACACGGACTTGGGCCACATTGGGAAAAGAAACACCAAGACTACACCTAACACATGTCACACCCCGACATATGCGGAAACACAGTAGCGAAAAAGAAAGATCAATCAAAACACATGATACAAATAAGAAATCGAAAATGCATAATGAAAAAGTTTCATGAAGATCATCACCTCAGTACAGAGTTGATGATATCTCCCCAACAAGAACACAACACATAGTAACTGTACAAGCCAAATGCCCACGCAGGGGTCCCTATCAATCAAGCTTAGAACAGAATCCTCAAACTACTGAGTCAAACAACACCAAAAGCAAAGACTTCTTACTACATTATCCATATAGGATACCCTTAAGTCTGCTATCTCGCATCACAATCTTATTAGTTTCCTTAACTCACCTTAAAATGATACTTGAAAACATCACCATTAAGACTTGTGTTTTGTGCCCTGAAGTAGCACCCCAATGTTACCATTCCGCTGCGTTGTCCTGATTCTTGGGGGTGTTACAGTGAATATATGCAAATACAATAAAACCCATAACTTAGCATCCTCGCTAATCATGTACCATGACCTAGCATCCCCGCTAGTCATCAAACCAGCATATACCAATGCTCTTGGGGTCGCAACCCCGAGGTTATACGCACCTAACGGCCTCCTAGTACTGGAGCATTTACATAGGGCAACCTTTCACAAACATAGCAAATCCTTGCTAATCACACCTTGCCATGCACCTCGATGCATGCAAGAACAATCATACCATATAATATTCACATAGCAATAATAAGCATATAATTGTCCCAAAAACAAAACCACATTTCGCATAGTTTAAAAAAACAGTTCAAAACACATTTGAGTATCATTTCCCCCCAACGGAAAAGATTTAAAAATCGGGGCTACGAGAACTCACCTCAAGCAACAATCTCAATATCACACAAGCAAATGCAACGATGTTCGAACACGACCTAGTCCAATTAATGTTCCAGTTAGACACTCATTTCCAAAACAGTTTTTGAGTTTGATGCATAGAGGTCATATGCGCGTTGTACGGTTATTCTTAACGTTTTTAGTGGTGTGATGGTTGACAACTTAACTCCAAAAATATCATACTTTCAACTCATACCTTAGTAAAGTATATACTTATACTAGATAAGTAATAAATACTTATATATATCTCGGTACATCCATTCGGTACTCTTAATTTCCATTTATTCATCATTTAAGTTATAAGAAACGAAACGTTTAATTATACTAATCAATTTAGAAAAGTTTCAAAAAAATATAATTTTTGTCTTTTAGTCGACTTATTAAAATAATAATATTTTATTATTTTATTGAAAATCGCATTTTGAGTAAAAATTCTAAGTATAGACTTTTTACGAAATTTCGACATGACCCGTACGTTTATACAATGCTTTCCAAGGTTTTTAAACCTTAATTCCAAATAATTTTCCACTATTTCACCATTTCCCAACAAAATACAAAAAATTCATATTTCGCAATGTTCACCAAAATGTATTTCCCCAAACGACTTCCAGAATAAATTCCTAAACATGTTTCGCTTTCCAAAATTCCGTCAAAACTCTCAAAACAACTAGTTAACAGTTATTGGGCTTTAAGGCCCAATAAGGATCCATTAAGAGATTTACATATATATAATATGTTTTAGGACCGTGATTATGGGTGACTTTAACGAAGTTCGTTCGGAACATGAAAGGTTTGGTTTTACGTTTAATAGGCAAGGGGCTATTGCTTTTAACAATTTTATTTTTTCGGCATGTTTAATTGATCTTCCCTTAGAAGGTTATGCTTTTACATGGGCTCACAAGTCGGCTTTATAGATGAGTAAATTAGACCGTTATCTTATTTCAGAAGGTGTTTTGGATTTATTTCCACATCTTTCAGCTCTATGTTTGGATCGACACCTTTCTGATCACCGTCCTATCCTTATGCGGGAAACAAATTATGATTATGGTCCTTCTCCATTTCGGTTTTTCCATTCTTGGTTTGCCATGGAGGGTTTCAATTCTTTTGTGGAAACTACCTGGAAGTCATTAAATATTGTTGAGCCAAACGGTTTAATTCGGTTGAAGAAAAAGTTGCAAGCTCTCAAGATTGCTATCAAGGCCTGGTCGAAAGAAGCTAACAAAAGGTCAAATGACAGGAAGATCAACATTCAACAAAATCTCTCAGAAGTTGATAAGCTTATTGATCAAGGAAAGAGTAATGATGAGATTCTTATCAAAAGAATCACGCTTCTTAATGATCTTCAGGAGCTTAATAATAGGAACGCCATGGAGATTTCTCAAAAAGCCAAAATCCGATGGTCCATTGAAGGTGATGAAAACTCCAAATATTTCCATGGTATTATGAATAAAAAGAGATCCCAACTCGCCATTCGTGGGACTCTTGCTAATGGGGAATGGATTTCGGAACCTCACAGAGTCAAAAATGAATTTTTTACTCATTTCAAGAAGCAATTTTCGCCTATCCAAGCTCCTAGTATCTGCTTTGACTTCACTTTTCCAACTCGCCTATCTTCAGATCAAGTTCAAGATTTGGAGCGTCCTGTTACTTATGAAGAGGTCAAAAGGGCTGTTTGGGATTGTGGCACCAACAAATCACCTGGGCCAGATGGATTTTCCTTTGAATTTTACCGTAAGTATTGGACAACAATTGATGATGATGTGTTTCAAGCTGTCAGAGATTTTTTTGTGAATGGGCACTTCCCTAGAGGATGCAACTCTTCTTTTATAGCCCTTATTCCCAAGATCCAAGATGCCAAATTTGTGAAAGACTTTCGTCCTATAAGTCTTATTGGGAGCGTTTACAAAATCATAGCAAAAATTTTGGCCAACAGATTATGTCTAGTTCTGCCTTATCTCATAAGTGATGTTCAATCGGCTTTTGTTGCTAATCGTCAAATTCTTGATGGGCCTTTCATTCTTAATGAGCTTCTATCTTGGTGTAAGTTTAAAAAGCTAAATGGGATGATTTTTAAGGTGGACTTTGAAAAGGCTTTTGATTCTGTGAAATGGGACTACTTAGATGAGACCCTAAAGGCTTTTGGTTTTGGCTTAAAATGGCGTAATTGGATCAGTAGTTGTCTTAATAACGCCATGGGATCGGTGCTCGTTAACGGTAGCCCTACTTTGGAGTTCCAGTTCCATAAAGGCTTAAAGCAAGGTGATCCCATCTCTCCTTTTTTATTTATTTTGATTATGGAAACTCTTCACCTCACGTTCAAGAGAGTCTTAAACGCCGGTTTATATAAAGGTATCTCTCTAAACGACTCTTTCACGATCTCTCATTTGTTTTATGCGGATGACGTAGTCTTTATTGGTGAGTGGAACAACAATAACATTCAAACTTTATTGAGTGTTTTGAGGTGTTTCTACTTAGCTTCAGGCCTTAAAATTAATCTTCACAAAAGCAAATTGATGGGGATTGGTGTTAGCTCAAATGTTGTTGCAGCTGCAGCTTCTTTGATTGGCTGCTCTATTTTAACTGCTCCCTTCAATTATCTTGGCGTGAAGGTTGGTAGCAACATGTCAAGAATTAACTCGTGGGACGATGTTATCTCTAAGGTTTCTTCGAGATTGTCCAAATGGAAGCTTAAACTCCTTTCTATAGGCGGCCGCCTTACCCTTTTAAAGTCGGTTCTTACCTCGATTCCGCTTTATCATATGTCTATATTCAAGGTTCCAATTGGCGTGTTAAATCATTTGGAATCTATTCGTCGGAATTTCTTTTATGGAGTTGATGGTTCTGATAGGAAGCTTGCTTGGATTGGCTGGAATATGGTTCTAACCTCAAAAAAGAATGGTGGTCTTGGTGTCTCTAGTTTTTTTGCACATAATCGCGCTCTCCTTTTCAAGTGGGTTTGGAGATTTCTAACTGATGGTTCGTCTTTGTGGACTCGTTTTATTAAAGCCATCTTTGGTAACAAAGGAGCTTTAGATACTCATAAGTTGATTCCTAGAAGATCTCCATGGCAAGACGTAATTCTTGCTATTCATTCGCTTCAAAGTAAAGGTATAAATCTTATGGATTTCATTCAAAAAAAAGTTGGCAACGGTGAGAATACTTCTTTTTGGGATGATTCTTGGTTAGGAGAGGTTGCGTTGAAGGTTCTTTATAAAAGGTTATATGCTTTAGAGATGTGTAAATCTATTAGTGTGGCCGAGAAAATGGGTCATCCCTCTTTGTCTCATTCTTTTCGTAGGATGCCAAGAGGTGGTGTGGAGCAGGAAAATTATGGTTTACTTTGCTCGAAAGTTGCTGATCTTGTGCTCCCAAATATATCAGATAGATGGTGTTGGTCTTTAGAAGGCTCACAAGAGTTTTCGGTTAAATCCTCTCGCATCTTAATTGATAATACAATCTTGCCGAAAGCTGAAGTTCCAACTAGATGGCTTAGAGTCGTTCCCATCAAGGTAAATGTTCATGCTTGGAGGGTTTGCTTGGATAAATTACCTACTAGAGCTAATCTTTCGCTTAGAGGAATGGATATTCCATCAATTGCTTGTCCCCTTTGTAATTCGGCTGTGGAATCCACTTCCCATATTTTTTTCGCTTGTCCCTTGGCTCGCCAAGTTTGGAGAAAATTTTTGATTTGGTGGGAACTTGAAGATGTGGCTTTTAACTCCTATAACGAGTGGCTCATCAATTTACTAACAAGGACCAAAGCTGTGTTTTTCACAGTTTACTACAGTCCCGGTAAACGATCATATCTCCTAAACCGTATATGCGTTTGGGCTATTTCGACTTGGTAAT
The DNA here is from genome assembly GCA_026074375.1 of Tanacetum coccineum. Lineage (NCBI taxonomy): Eukaryota > Viridiplantae > Streptophyta > Magnoliopsida > Asterales > Asteraceae > Tanacetum > Tanacetum coccineum. The sequence continues at coordinate 3,206 of BQNB010043621.1, read as the reverse complement.
TTTAAGTTAGTGTGTCTTTTACAAGTTCTCTGATTACATAAAAGGTTAACTTCTTTTACAAATTTTTTGGAGTTATAGTCAAATGGAAATTTAATGTGCAGTTTTCGGACAACCTTCTCGTTTATTTTTACAAATTCATCGGGTATCGAAATGACTCGATCCACCCAGCGAAACGGAGCTAAGACATAAACCTATATGATTATATTTTTCTATAGTCATCACAGTCCACTAATAATTCCAGAATTTATTCACAATCTACTTATCTAATTATGTCCCAAAATCAATGTTACAATTCAACTTTTATCAAGTTTCTAGTCCCAAAATTTTCAAGTACAATGCCAATATTTTTACAAATAATCAATAAAGTATAAAAATACAATACAATACAGAAACATACATCAAGAATGTAAAAATTTACAAGGAAAAATCAAGAAGAACAATTGAAACTATATCCTTACAAAAAGATGAAAATGATGGAGATATAACAATGATCACCCAAAGTCTTTCACTAGCTCTTAATTAATCCAACCAAGATACTTGCAATAAACCTTTTTAACCCATTATCATCTTGCCATATACCATTTAAACACTTCAATATCACTCTTGAATGATGATTCTTCTAGATTGATCTTAAAGAGATTATACCAAAGAACCTTAACTAGACTTCAAACCTTAAACTAATGAATACTTATGGCTAGAAAATTTTGTTGTATCTTGGTGTTTATTGTGTGATGAGGATCGCGGTACAAGAGTTCTAGGAGAGAAGTTTGAGCTTTTGGGAAGCTTATGAGAAGTGTAGGCTAGATCAAATTTATATGGACATGCAAATCTTATATTACATGTGTCCCATTTTATGATTGTTTAAAATGGGAGTCTTCTCCTTCAATGACTTGTGTCTTGGTAGGTTGACACGTCCCAAAGTTAAGAGGAGGGGGGATTTTGGTGCGTTTTATGGCAAATTTTTGAATAAGTGGGTAGTTTTAGGGCTAACGGGTAAAAACGTAAAATATTGCAAGAGTTTAGGCATAACCACGAAGCGTAAACGTAAATAATAAAAAATAAAATTACAACATATGGGATACTTATGTAAAATAATAAAATACGTACTGCACGTAGACTAATATTTAGTCTAAAGTCGGGTTCACGTTTAATAAATGTTTTACTATGAACGCGAGATAACCTATCCGGTTAACCGTAAAAAGTAAATTTTACTCAAAAGTAAAATAAATAATGAAAGTGTAGATTTAAATAATAGTCTGAGATTTACGGAGTGCTAAACTTGAGACCTAAGAGTTCTTTGTTTAAGGTTTCTATGAGTTGTATAAATGGGTGGTTCTTAGATTCCTTAATATTGACTAAATTTCGCTATACTTCTAAAGTTTCATCTCAATGTCATTTTCTAAGTTTTTCTTATTTGGAATTCTTCCTTAATTGCTTCTTCTTCATCTAAGTCATCATCCACCAAGGGTGATGTCTTAGAGGGTGGAGGAGTTTCATTGAATATCACGTTGAGTGATTCTTTAATTTTCATGGTGTGTTTGTTTAGGATGATGTAGGCTTTACTATTTTGGGAGTAACCTAAAAAGGCACCTTCGTATGACTTTGGGTCAAACTTAGTAAGGTAGTCTTTTGTGTTTAAAATGAAGCACTTTCTTCCAAACACTCTAAAATAATCAAAAGTAGGTTTCCTACCTCTCAAGAGTTCATAAGGTGTTTTTCCTAATATAACTCTAATTAGGATTCAGTTGAGGATGTATGTTGAAGTATCTACGGCGTTACACCAAAATTTTTGTGGTAACGATTGTTCATTCAACATGGTTCTACTCATTTCTTGTAGTGTCCTATTTTTCCTTTCAACCACGCCATTTGATTGTGGAGTGCATGGAGCCGAGAAGTTATGTGTAATACCGTTGGCATTACAAAACTCTCCAAATTGCACTTCATTATCAAATTCCCTACCGTGGTCCGTCCTAATTGACACTATCAGACATCCTAATTGGTTTTGTATTTCCTACTAAATATTTTGAATTGATCGAATGCTTCATTTTTAGTTTTAAGGAATCTTGTCCAAGTATACCTAGAATAGTCGTCTACTATTACTAAGGTGTAGAGGTTTCCTCCGTAGCTCCGTACGGCGGATGGACCGAAGAGATCCATATGGAGAAGTTCTAAGCATCTAGTTGTTGAGACTACATTCTTAGCTTTGTGACTGGCGTGAGCTTGTTTTCCAATTTTACAAGCATAACAATAGTGTTGATCAAACTTAAACTTAGGTAAGTTTCTAACTAGTTCCTTAGAGGCTAACGATTGAATAAGACGCATATTTGCGTGACCTAATCTCCTATGCCACAAAGTGGAGTTTTCATCAATCGTTTGAAGACAAATTTTATCTTCAGGCTTAGGTCCTAATTTCATCACATATAAGCCTTTCTTCCTAATACCTCTACCTATGACTTTACCGTCCTTAACTATCTTGCTATCATATTCAGAAAATATAACCTTACACTTACTATCACATATTTGTCCTACACTTAGCAAGTTGAATCCTAAATTATCTACATGCTCTACATTAGCAATTTTAAGTGAGCCATGAGAGATCGTACCTTTGCCAATGATGTTACCGTGTAGATTACTACCAAAAATGATGTTACCTCCATTGTATGCCTTGTAGGTTGAGAAGAGCTTTCGGTTACTCGTCATGTGTTTAGAGCATCCACTATCTTTTATCCACTCATCGGGTTTCAAGTCGCCTCCAAAGCATATCTATTTATATAAAACAACAACTCAAACATTTGGTCCCCAATATCTTATGGGTTCAAAGTTGTTAGTGCTAAACATCCTTTGCATTTGATGCATTTGACTGGGATGTGGAAATGGAGGACGCATTCCCCATGGCATGTAACTTTGAGGTTGGAAGTTATTTCAAGTTACGGGAAAACCATGAGGTTGGTTTTGTCGGTCAACTTCTTTTTGGTTGCGGTGTCTTAGAACGAGGATAATGATTATTGACACTTCTAGGTGGTGGAGTTTTTGACCTAAAGTTTGGTTTGGAAATTCCAACTCTGGATTTTAATAATTTATAAAAATGTTTAACCTCAACATCACTAGCAACGGGAATTTTAACATTGTTTACCATTATATGTTTTGGTCAAAATGGATTTTTAAGAAGAAATGGATTTTTTAGATTCTGGTGAACAGACAGGCAG
>BQNB010043620.1:13263-45400 GCA_026074375.1 Tanacetum coccineum | reverse complement strand
TACAACTTAGTCACTTTGTTTCATAATCATTTGTTGTTGACTTCAATGGTTAGTTTTCTATTTACCCTTTTTATTTTATTTATTGTGTGTTAACTGTATAAACCAAACATGATCTATATCCGCTGCGTACTCGTAGTGTTAATGGTTAACTAGTTATCAAATCCCAACACACGGGGGATAAGTGATAACAAGAGGAACTATGCAGGTAATTTCATTCATTCTCGTTTCTTCCACATATTTTTAAGTATCATGTCAACTAGTTTTGGTAATTAAGTTTCCGTCATGCGTTTCATATTCAATACACAATGATTTGACTCGTAATTTGTAAAACATATAAGAACGAAATAAACAAAAAAGCCTTTATGAAAGCTGTTTTGCCAAAAACAAAAGAAGGTATACACATCATTTGCATTCTTATTGGGCTACGAATCTTTATATGATTATCTAGTCTTTATTTTTATCATTAATAACTTGAAAGAGATCTTTAATGTGTGGCGAGGGAAAATAAGTTCCACTAACAAGGAGATCGAGTAAGACAATTTATATACTTCTTTGTTGACATGGAAAATAAAGTTGTCCACATACCATGTTCATAAGATGACTTTTAAAGACGTGTGATGCAGTTAAACAAATAAAGAGAGAGTAATGCTACATCCACCAAAATTTTACAAAAAATTATCCACACAATGACTTGACATGTGAGTTGGACCAATAATTTTGTATGCTTTTTCTCTTTCATCATTTTCATCACCAATATTTACATGACAAGTGTATGTGTGAATTTCTTTTTGTAAATCTTTTATGGACGTAACATTGCTCTAAAGAGAGTGTGTCATGAAAAGTAAGATTAAAAAAGTATTTATTAGATTATAATAATAGTCACCGTAGCAAATGTGTGTGGTCAAAAAAATCCACAAATGTATATATGTAGGTATGTTTGGTAAAAGTAACTGTTGTTGGAACTGGAGATGGAGCTGTAGATTGAGATGGTGATAGAGATTATGAAAATATATTATTTTTACAAGCTGTATAAAGTAGCATTTGATTTTAAGAGATTATGGAAGATTTTTTTTTATAAACTCTTATAATTTTGTCTACCAAACGAAGCTTATATTTTAAGTAACTTATTTTTCTAAAAAATAAGCATAATCTCTTGACAATCTTATGTACCAAACATGGCCGTAGTAACGACGAGTTAAAACTTAAAAGAAAAAAATACAATGGGGGGAGAATCTCATTGTTCTTTTCTGGGCTACTAAACTAAGTTGGGCTACCGTTAAATTGCATCATTCATTACTAATATACACATTGAGTGGCCACTTGCTACAGTAACGGACTTTCATTTTGGGTCAGCCCGATTTTAGTTTTTTTTTTTTTTTTTTTAGATTATTTTGTTTTTTTTTATAAAAAAAATTTGTATGCACAAAGTAGGAATTAAAAAATAAAAAAAAAAAAAAAAAAAAAAAAAAAAAAAAAAAAAAATAATAAAAAAAAAAAATCAACAAAAACTAGTAGACGATTAATCATATTCTCCGTATGTATATAGTTTACATTGACCCTCAGGAGACAGATGTCAAGAGTTGATCCGTACATCTTGCAAGGCCGGAGGTCCTTTTTACCGTTGGTAGAACCGGAACAAACCTCTCTACCTTAGATAGTGGTAAGGCTGTCTACATCTCAACCTCCCCCTATACTGTGGAAGACGGTATTGAGACCCATAACCCGTGAAAGACGGTATCACGAGTTACTTACTTACTTACTTATCATACGATATATTAGTTAATTAATCTTTGATCATTAAGGAGACGTCAGCTATTAATAGAAAACTTTCAAGTAACTTAAAACACATCCATACCGATGTGATATACATTACTTATCCTCCAAATGTTTTAATTAGCGGGTACACCGTGAAGCCATAAACTCTTTTTTGGTATCGATTGACCCTTTCCCATTGATCTAATAATGAGCATTTGTTTTAGCGACGTTTAAGATAGAAAAGTGATTTCAGTGAGCCAATGCCAATCAACAAATAAAGATATACTTGATTTGCAATTGTTCAATAGCATCACAAATTATAGTTTAGTAACTAGTTATAATACCCGTGCACGCACGGGATTTTTTCTAAAAATTTTAATAATATATTTTTATTTATTATAAAACAAATAGTTTACTTTTTTGTTTTAATAATCATGGTTATTATTTTTGGATTATAAGTATTTTTGACTTATTTTGCAATTTTGCAACATGGTACTAAATAGTTATGCAAACTTAAATAAAGACAACACTACACCAGTAATCCCCATTTGTGCATAAAATGAGCACTTATGTCTCACATTTAAACTTTTTAGAGTATTCAGCAGTTTCGGTGTTTTCCACACAAAAAATCAAAAGCATGAGGACATGCTAAGTAACAACATTTTATAAGAAAGTACATGTTAGAACATTATGACTTCTAAGTAAAAATATAGAATATGATGAGCCTCTGATTCTATTCCAATCAGCACTAACTTGGAATAATGAGAGGTCATATGACCCGTTTAAATTAAGAATTTAGGTCGTTCTACTTAAACCGAACACATACTTTGACTGGTAAACCCGCAATAAAATATTATGTGAAGGCCCCCACCCAGAATAACATTGAATAAACAAATTGTTAAACTAATAATTCCAGCTACGTTGTGATGAATATAAAAAAAAAAAATTCATATGAGACACCTATCCAAATGGGTAAAAAGAAATTTTGTTACCATAAAGCAAAACGGGTCAACTGGATTGAAAACTGAAAGTTAGTAAAAGTCTATTATTGATTTATCAATCTACTAAAATTTTATTACAATAAGCTCAAACTCACAATTAACATTTCATTTATTTTTAATAAACAAACATTCTATGGGTCAACCCGACCAAGCCCATTTTAATCCAAAATACTATAAAACAAATATGGGTAAGTAAAAATAGATAACATACCTTATACATGAAAATGTTCCTGGAGGGTGAAAGCGATACGATGTAGCTGGGAGCGTCGGATAGCTCCTGCAGCAGAGAAAAAAGGGTAGGCATTAATTGACCTAGCACTGGTTAAAATCAATAATCTGATAGAACAATTTGCAGTTCATTAATGGGTTGGTTCGGGCATTGTTTCTCTCTAATCGGTAAAATAAAAATGTTATCTTCAAAACAATTTTGTCAAAATAGGTCAAATTGAAGATTTCTTTCAACTTAAATTTTTCCTAGTTAAGTATTACTTGGAATTGGACAAAGTTTTGAAATATATTTTTTATGAAAGCTCCAACAGACTAAATACTATATTAATAAAAAAAATCAAAACTTTTGTACAAAATGTGTAATCATCAAACCTTAGCCGACCGATTCCAACCTGTGCTAAAAATTACATGTTTTAAGCCAAAAAGGTACATCAACAAAACATAATCTCAAACAAACTACCTGTAAGTAAAAAAAATTAAGAATAGCCAAGACGATTTGCAAGATGGTACGATTACGAGAGATTAATTCAATGACGTCGAAAGCTTTTCATTGGACCAACCCCAAAACTCTGCAGTAACTAACCGGGTGGTCTTTCACCTACAGAAATATTTACCAAATATACCTTAGTTCATAATAAATGTATCTGTAGTAACAAAATTTAGTTTTCTACACATATATAAACATAGTAACCAAACTAATGTACCTCAATATGTCACGTCTTAAAAATTACCCATTTTATATTGTTATCAGATAAAATTAATAAAATTAATGTGGCATAGAGGGCTAAATCCACAATGAAACTAACCTTATCCTAAAGTGCCATATTTAAGTGCCATATCTTGTTTTGTATGCAACAAATTTTAAGTCTTCTTAGCCTACCTCATTTGAGGATCACATACCTTATCTGTCACAAAAATATGCCTATGGAAATTAGTGAGGATATAGTGATGATTCTTAAGAAAATTACGTTTAAGACCACATCAAGAGCATAAGTCGGAGTCAGGTTATGCTGAAAACAAACAAATTAGAATTGAAGTTTAAGAAAGCGAACTACATCATCCCACATGCAATTAACACTTCTTAAACTCGTTATTGATTAAATTATTATAACCAATATGTCAACTTATTCCGCTTCAAGAGCAGGCAAATCCACCTTATATGAACACCATGTCATCAGTTCATAATCGTTAATAAAAATCCAACTTTAATCACCTTGAACCCAACATCATCCCCATTCCGACATATAATGTATGTTTTCCATACACCTACATAACAAAACAAATCACATCATTCCACTATTAGATCACAAATTAACAAACACATATCGTTTATCTCTGAATCTTTTCGTTCCTAGAAACAACAACAATACACAAATTCAATATAAATCCATTATAAAAAACATAATATCACAAATTAATTAAGGACAGAGACAGCAATTAATATAATAAAAAACGTCAATATTATTATTGAAGTAAAAGTAGAAAATTAGGAATAACCTTACCAAATTTAAAGATCGTATCTTATTCTTTCAACTGATTTGAGGTATAAAATGATTGTTGAATTGAATGAGCTGTTAGTAATTGAGTTGAATTGGAGATCATATGTCATTGTCGACTTTGGTTCATCAATGATTTAGGGTTAGGAACTACGATGAAACTGAGTTAGGTTTTGGGAGAAAGAATTTTTGATCATTTAAATTAGGATAGCTGTGTTTTTTCTAGTTTCAAATTAGACCATTTAGAATATTTTTGTACCCCGCCTTCACATAACTTTTTATCTTTTAATTTTTGACACATGTACTTTTTAGCTCAGATATAAAAAAACCGAAATTTACAAACACTATTTGCCAAATAAAGAAATAATTAAGTTTTTTTAATAAAACATATTATTAAAAAAAATCCAAATAAAAAAATTATTACTAAATAAAGTATGATTTGATTTTTTTGAAATACGAATACCCCACTTGACGTTTTCATTTACTAAGTAAAAGATGTTGATTAAACTCGTACTGTTTCTTTATTCGTTTTGAAACAAGGAATATTCACATAAAGTTCCATGGGTATTATGCAAATAAATCACAAAGACGGGCCCACTGATGGTGATAGGCCCAACTCAACATGAAAAAGATGTGGGCCCAAATTATTGTGTAAAGTTTAACAGGCTAAACTCAGAAATGTTATTTTGGTCCCATACAAAGATAGACGCGCTTAACATCTTCTTCGGTTGATAAATTACTTGTTCGAGGCTTGGGTACTAAATTTGGATTGCCAAGTTATGATGACGTGATCCGTGTTATTTCCAAGTTATGACACCATCTTTTCAAGTTAAGGTCGGTGTTGATGGCCAAGTTATCCCACCAACTTGCAATCTAACGTGGGTTTGTGTGTGTGTGTGTGTTTGTGTTTGTGTGTTTATAGTGTGTGTGGGTCCTAAAAGTGGTATTGATATGGTGTTATGATTGCATGATTTTTTTTATTGTTAGTGTTATTTAGTTAAAACTGATGTGGCGTTGATGTGACGATGTTATTGAGTTATGGTACTTAACGCTCTTACCGTAAGTTATGAAACATTTCAAATGGTTTATAAGGTATGAAAAATGTATAGGTTTTTAAATATCGCAATTTATATTCTGTTAAGAAATATCGTATATTATATTATATATAGATGTATTAATCATATATTTGGATGAACTAATATATACTAGTATATATATTAACCTATTTTTAAACGTTATATAATGTTGTGATAAATATTACACAACATTTGTTGACTAACAAGTATCTTTCGTTGTCAACGTCAGAATACTACTAATTACCGTTTTCGTATAGGCATACTATCACAATGCACGGGTACTCTATCATATTTATACGAGATATTGTGCTATAAAGTTATACTTTAAATTTTTGTCATGCGTAATGTATTATCGCGAAAAATATATAATCGAATAATATTTTTCAACAAAAGTTTTAATTATAAGGTACTCGTCGCTAGAACAGTGTGTATCCTGCTAATGTAAGAGGCTTGGGTATGATAACGCCTGGCCCGACGTTATGCCCACGTGGCACGGCGTTGAGCCACGTTATCATACCGGAATCGACATTTTGGCAACGGCGTTGGGCAGGAAGTTAGCCCACCAACGTGTGTAGTGTGTGTGTGTGTTTTACTGTGTGTGTGCATTGTGTGCACAATATGTGTGGGTGGGGAGGTTGAAGATGATTGATAGTATAAATATAAATTTTCATCTTTTGCAATTTAGTCTTTGTTGTTTTTTTTTAACTAGTGACTTGCAAAAGTAAAAAAAAAGTTATTTTAATTCTGTAACTTTTAAAGAAAATGTTATTTTGTATTTTAATTTGATAATTGAAAATAGTTTGTTTAAATAAGTAGAAAAAAATAGAGTGAGTCTCAAAATGGTGTTGTTATGATTGCACGGATTTTTTGATATACTGATATTAAAATGTTAAAAATTGATGTGAAATGTCATGATATTATGGGACGCCTCTGAATACTCTTTCCGTCTCATTTTTATTGTTTACGTTTTCTTTTTAGGATGTCTCAATTTAATTGTCCACTATTAAAAATAGATAGGAAAGATTGATCAAGTTTACTATATTACTCTTGTTTGAAATTATTATTAAATTGTGTGTTTTTTGTCATTCTGTCAAAAAGTAAGAAAAAGAAAACAATAATAAACAAAATTTTCTTAAACTGTGTGTTTTTTGTCAGGAAACAATAATTTTAAAACGGAGAGACTACTTAACTGGATCATGGATACCAACTTGTGTTTGAAAAGCTAATACGTGGTCAGCACTTGGCCACCAAGTTACTTACTTGGTCTATAGTGTCAACTTCAATTTCCATCAACCACATGCGACTACGTCTCATTTAGCTTCTATAGTGCCACGTGGAAACTATAATGCACATTAATTTTACTTAATTAACTGAGTATCGTAAACATACGCGTAATATGGGAAATGCAGCTACATTAATTTTTTTTTGAACGGCAATTTTTTACTATCTCACAATATACACTACAAATTAATCTCACATGTCTTAAGGAGGACTTGAACCCACAAATGAATATTGAATATAATCATGTTGTTGTTTTGTACGTAAATAACACCCGATCATTTTGCATATAAAACTATGTTCTGTTTAAATATGTAAATGTCATTTTACCCATTTATAATTACAGCTACATATGTTACCAAACGTTTTTATTTAAAAGAAAAACGTCTACCGCTCAAAACTGCTAGTCATCACACTTATTGCTATTGCTACTTTTAACAAACACGCCTTAAACAAACATATGATCAAGACGTAAGTAATTAACTAATTTTGTGTCTGACATGATTGATAGTATTTTTAAAGTTGTAGCTAACCCCACTGCCCAGTGCCCACCCTCAAATAATTAAACAAACAAACCTTGTTTGGTTATAACGAGGGGGTAATTACCCCGCGCGTTGCCGCGGGAGTTAAGTTTTTTGCATTGTTGTTGTGCAAGTTTCGGTTTGGTAAATATCAATGTTTGTCTTATTTTATTCGTGATTCAGAAGCATTTATGTCCGTATATTTTTTATTTAAAAAATTTATGTAAAAAAGTTGCGAATAAAAGAAACTTGAGGAGGCCTTTTTTATTTTATTTTTTAAAAATTTATGTAAAAAGGTCGTAAACAGTTAAAAGTTGAGGGTTCGTTTTGTAATTATTTTTTTTTTAGTTTTGGCCAAATTTTGGGCTAGTTTTTGGGCCGGTACTGTAGCACTGTAGCAGCTACAGTGTCACCGACCATTTGTGAAATGTATTATAGAGTAATTTACAACCTACTTATTGATTTTTCGATTTCCAGATATCTTATATTTATCGATTGATAAAACAATAATAATACAGCAGAAGAACAAGAAGTTTAAGATATATATCCACGTAGAAAAGTGCACTATTCAATTGTTAATGTTATTTTCATGTGTCATGCACTAGTACGTGAATATCTTTGTCAGACGCTAATTCACGTACCCGTAAAGTAGTAGCTCGTCATGGATGTCTTTTTCTCGACATGAGTTTCTTATGAGATTGTGCTGGATATCGGGTTTTAGCTTTTAGGTATGTATCTCTTTTGCGGACCCCCGGGGGATTAGAGATAACAACAGACACTACGCTCGTAATCTCAATCATTCTCGTTTCATCCACATATTTTTAAGTACCATATCAACTAGTTCTAGTAAGTTGCCTTTTAACACGTAATTTGTAAAACATATAAGAACGAAATAAACAAAAAGCCTTTATGAACATACATTAGCTGTTTTGCCAAAAAAGAAGAAGGTATACACATCATTTGTATTCTTATCGGGCTACGAATCTTTATATGATTATCTAGTCTTTATTTTTATCATTAATAACTTGAAAGATATATTTAATGTGTGGCGAGGGAAAATAAGTTCCACTAACAAGAGATCGAGTAAGACAATTTATATACTTTGTTGACATGGATATTAAAGTTGTCCACATAGCATGTTCATAAGATGACAACTACTAACCGGCCATTTAGAAGATAACTCACACGCACTAAGATTTTCTTTAACCTGTGACTTTAGGGGCATAAGTTAGAAAGACCTCATTAAAAATACTCATTTTATATAAACATACCTTACAACATACTTGTATAGTCACACAAAAAAATATGACAGTGATCACCACTACGTTCAAAGATAATGCAAAAATAAAATTAATGATGGGAATCTATTATTTTTTTTCAACGGCAATATTATTAAAAAGCTAGCAAGATACTAGAAAATTACAAAGATAAAGAGCTTGGACATTTCATCCAAGATATCCAATCGAAGTTATTTTTACATCTACTAGAGTGATGAGTTATTTTGCTCGAAGTTATTTGGTACCTCGTTCAACGCTTTAGGTGCAAATGCTTTCAATTCTTTTATATCGATGGTTGGCCTTGTTGATCTTTCGCGGGATGGGTACACGTACACTTGGTCGCATAAATCAGCTTCAAAAATGAGTAAACTTGACAGGTTCCTTATCTCTGAAGGTTTACTTTTGGTGTTTCCCTTTCTATCTAAGTCTAGATCAGTTATTTATTTCACTTTTCCCTTTCTATTTGCTTTTTATGTCTTGATAGACAATTTAATCAGTATCATAGGGCCTATTCTATTGGGCGAAATTGGATGTTGAATTATGGTCAGGACTACCGTTTCAATTCTTTACCTTTTGTTTCGTGCCTCTAAAATCTGGGTTTTGATAAATATTAGTTGAAGAGACATGGGAAAAAAAAAAATGCTACATCGTGGGGAGTTCGGAACAACATCATTCTTTTGAAGAAAAAAATTTCAATAGTTGGGGTTAAAGGGTGCGATATATTTTTTTTTTTTTATTAAAAAATTGGTGTAAGGAGATTTAATAATACGTTTCGAATGGTCCATTGCATGCTCTTCAAACTCAGCAATAGCAGATTTTGTTGAATAAAAATCCTGATCAAGGAAATGGTTCTGATTGATCTTGTGAAAATGAAAGGTTCATTGCTTTTTAAAAGAGCTTCTAGACTTTTATATGCTCGGCTCTCGTTTCAGACATGGCTCAAATAGCGGGGAAGGGGGTGAAAAAAATCCGTTGGTCCATTGAAGGATGATTGAAAATTCTATATATTTTTATTTTAATGGAAAATTATTAATGAGGAATGAGGTTATTCTCAGCTAGCATATCTCGTGGTTTTTTGTGGCTTGTTGAAGGCGATTGGATTTTTGATGGAGCCTTCAATCGTTGAGAAAACAATGAGTTTCTATGGTCACTTTGTTTAAACGTTTCTCTTGTCCTCATACCAATAAGAATCACGCTTGTATGCTCAAATTCCTAATCAACCTTTTTTTGAGCAACATCAGGATCTTGAAAAGAAAGTGGTCACATATTGATGAAATTACGTGTTGCTGTTGGAATTGTGGCTCACAACAAGTCTCCTGGGCCGATTGGTTTTACTTTTGATTTTTAGTTAATCGCGAATATTGGAAGTCATTGACCTGGGCTTGGGTAAATGTTATTTTTGTCTCCGAATTTTCTCTTTTGGTATGTTTCCTCTTGGAGGTGTTGGGTTTTTTTTTTTTTTACGATATTGCAAACAACATGAAATGAGATATGTAAATGAGATATGATTTAGCTAGACCGTTAATTGTAACTAGTGTTGGGTTTTTACATCTATTTAACCATTAAATATATCACGAGTACGTAGTGGAAAGATTAAACACGTATAGAATTCATAATTAACAAGGGATTAAAGATGTGTACCTTTTAGCAATAAACGTTACACCGCCTTGAATATACGCGTATGTATAACATCACGCGAAACCACTAGGATCAAAAAAATAATCCCTCTAAGTTGACACGCATAATACGTTCTTAGCAAACAACGAGGTATGCTAGTACTAGTAGTGTTTAGCAAACGATCACCTTCGTTTTTGATTCAATCAACACACGAGCAAAACCTCCACGTATGTGGTATAAAACCACAAAATCGAAACCCTAAAGGGTATTCGGTTCGATCGCACGACAAGGGATGGAGAAAATTGAAACCCTTTGAGGGTTGTAGCACCGGTCGAACACAAGGGAGAGCACCAAAAGGTTTTTTTTAAGGTTTTTAAGTATTCAAGTTATTAGAATAATGAAAACAATAGACCCCTATATATAACCCTTTTAGCTTGGCATACAAGCAAGCTCTCCCAATCCATATGGGATTCGGTTCGCCCGACTAGGAACGAAAAAGGGGCAAACCACAACCTTTCACTATTTGGTTTTGCATATTAGGCCTTTAACTTTTTAACGACTAATATTATTTCTTGTTAAACATTTAACGATCATTTGTTAAACACTAGTATATTACATTAATATATTAATAGTTTTTCTACATATTAACGTGTGCGTCCCCGTAGGCTCGAATAGATTTCTGAACATATATTATTTATACTTGGATATATTCTAATAGCTCCCACTTGGACATGTATAAATAATACGATAACATTGGTAAGCGTCTAGCAACACGCCAATGCTCTTAGAAATATCCGAGTGTGGTTTCATAAAGTCACAGATGAAATGATTTGTGAATTCACAATCCATTTGTTGCCGATACCGTGTTAAAAATAGATATGGATAAATGTTATTCCATTATTTAACATTTTTTATTCTCGTATATATGATTAACCAAGATTACCAAAATTCATCGAGACTCTTCTTCATAAACTTTTGGGCACGACCATGCAAACATTTGATTAACCCTACGAGGGGCCTAGTGGCATCATACTTCAACTATTGAAGGAACATATTCTATATGGATTAGGATCCTCTCAAGTTGTGTCAAACATGATATATCATGCTCACCAATCACAAATAAGATAAATACATAAAACATTTCTTTTTAATTATAAATATGGACCCACTTATTTATTCACACTTACAATAAAACCAACATGATCAATCATGTTTGACCGTAACTTGAGAGGATCTTAATCCATTCTATATTGACTACAAGTGCCATGTCACCATGCTTCATAATCACTTTTGAAATAGTCCTTATTAGCTACCATTTTCAGGATAACTTAAACTATATCAAGAAGGACAATCCACACATGCAAGACCTACTTGCATCTCAAGTCTAAGGATTTTGTAAATTAAAATCACTTCACAAGATTCACTTAATGACTTCGATCCATAAAGTGATAATCTTATTAGTCAGGGAAGTCTAATATTCATCTTATGAATATCATGTGAGTTTGGCGGACACTTCCTTTAATATCCAAGATATCACCAATCACTCAGACTTGTCTTAGTTCAACAATATTCCCATATTGTTGATCGACAACGGACTAGTTTAGAATAATCAATATTATTCACTGATTAAACATGCAAATATAGGACACAATTTAAAATAAATATAATGAAATACCACGTATCGTTATCATAAATTAAATTGTCTTAAAATCCCTTATCTAAATACTAAATACAGATCTACATGAAACTACTAGCTAAATGAAGTCCCATGCTCGTAGCATGTTGAGTAAGCTTTCCTTTCGGTAAAGCCTTCATAAAAGGATATGCTAGATTGTCATATGCGTAAACTTTAAGAAGGCATCTTCTATGGTAATGTCTGACGCCCATCTGAACCCCTAGTTCGTTGGCGATAAGAAGTGCGGCTGAATTGTTGCAAAACATCTTAATAGGCTTGTTTATTGTTGGTACTATACCAAACCTTGAAATAAACTTCTTAATCCAAACAGTTTCTGATGACATCAAATAACGTCTATTTTATAGCATCATTTATCCCATGTATTTAACCCATTTTATATAATTATTGCAAAGAATTGTTACTTAATCGTTTATATTTGAGAATTACAGTAATTACGGAGTAGTTGGTGAATATTAGCAAAAGGCGCGCATTTTGGAGCTTAAATAAAGATATTTTGAAGATTACTATTCTGAAGACCAATACGCCTTATACATCAAGGAAGATACGGTGTATCCGTGTCTGCACTCACCAAAGACCACAAAGGAAAGAACAATACGCCGTATCTAAAAGAAGTCAATACGCCGTATTCAACGTATAGTATGTGAATATTCTGGAAGATATCAAACGTGGTCCCTACTCCAAGAAAACCCTAATACGCCGTATCCAATTCCTTGGATACGCCATATCGAACCGACTTCCAGACCCTATAAATACAAAACTCAAAAATGAGTTTTAAGTGTGCTAAATCATATTCTTGATACCTAAACCATAAAAGTCGATTTTCAGAAGAGAAAAAGAGCAGAAGAGGTCTTGCAACGCATTCCAATCCATAGAAGACAACGTGTAATTCCATATACTTTTGTAATCGTTCAGTTTTTGGTATCATTCGTTAACTTGGTTAGTTTACCTTGGCTAAATAATTGCTCTTGTATTTATTATGACGCTTGAAGGCTAATACCTTCAAGTATTAGCCATTATTATGAAGATCTTAATGTTTGGTATTGTTTATCTTGATTTCTTGATTTATCGTTGAATGCTTGTTTATGTTTATCAATTTATACTTGTTTATGTGCTTTTGTATGCGACATATTATTCAACTGGATCTAGTGATACGGACCAAGTAATCTAGAGTCTAGGATAGCTCTCCATATAGTGATTTATACATCTAGAATCATAGGATCACAAATATTGTCTGTAAATTTGTGTATCTTGGTTACGACTTCGGGCTTAACTAGTTAATTGGATATTGCCAATGGTTTATTGAACGTGTTGACTAGAAGGTGAACCTAGATAATTCAACAAATAATGTATTGATTCTATTGGATAGTTGGACAAGTGGACTACTAGAGTATAAATTACCGTTAAGCGGTAAGTGGGTAAAGTCTCTATGAGCTAGGGTTTAACAAGATCACCATTGCTTTAATCCCTAAGATATATTATAATCAGCAAATAAGGATACTTTTGCGGATGCTTTAATTATGACATAATTAATGTGTCTAGGTCTTAGGAAAAAGTCTCGTCTAAGTCTTAAGAATGATATGCCACCTCGAGAGAAGAAATCATTGCACTTAATAAACAAACCAACGTTCTAATCGGATTAATAATGGTTAATACAGTTTTCTATCATAAGGCTCAACCGCTCTTTTATCTTTTGTTAATTATCTTGCGTGGGTTAAAGTGTCTTGAATCGATTATAGTCACCAAACAAACCCGTGTAAGTCTCTCAGGCTGAAACCCCTCTTTTACCTTATATAATTAGGATTAGAACTAACATAGGATTAGCATAGGTTTGACTTAGATTAGAATTAACTTAGATTAGATAACCAAAATATAAATAAATTGAGAGATTTAACCTCGCTTCAAGTGTTCGACACCCTACTTACCACGAATCTACCTCCGACTGGGTACACTGCCCGTTAAAGTATTGTTTTTGGTTAAGTCGGCAAAATATAAATTTAAAACTTGAACTATCATAAATAAACACCACACAACGACACGATCAGTTTCCATCTTTGCTTCTGAAGCAGCTATGTAATTCAGCTTATGCAGCAGGCATTGCAGTAGTACTTTACTTGGAACTTTTCTAGTCTACTGCGCCTTCCATTCAAAATGAAGACGTATACTGTCTGAGATTTTATTTCATCTCTATCGGTCTCAAATCCAGCATTGCAATAGAAATCAACTCTAAGTTTAGCTTCAAGATTTCTACCATAAACCAAAAACATATCTTTAGTATTTCTTAAATACTTAAGAATATTTTTCACAACAGTCTAGTGACATTCACCAGGATTTTGTTGGAAACGGATTGTTATAGTTTGCGCGAACACAACATCAGGTCTAGTGCATCTTACAACATACATAATGGATCCACAACCAAAGCATAAGGTACATTTTGCATGCGCTTCACCTCCTCGGGTGTTGAAGCACCTTGTGTTTTGTTCAAGTCAAGTCTTTCTTGTATGGGGATATGACCACGTTTGGAATTATCCATTTATATATCTTTAAGATCTTATCCATGTAAGCACTTTGACTAAGTATAATCAATCGCTTTGACCTATCTCTATAGATTTTGATTTCAAGAATAAATGCTGCTTCCCCCAAATCTTTCATAACAAAATACTTTCCAAGATAATCATTTACACTTTGTAAACTTGGAATGTGATTTCCCATGATAATTATGTCATCGGCATATAAGATAAGGAATATACCATTACTCCCACTAGCCTTTTGATATACACATGACTCATCAAGATTTTGAGTAAATCCAAACCTTTTGATTTCCTCGTCAAATCTTTCATTCCAGCTCCTTGATGCTTGCTTAAGACCATAAATGGATCTTTGAAGCTTGCATACTTTTCTGGGATGATTAAGATCAACAAAAACCTTCAAGTTACACCATATAAAAATCTTCATCAAGATAACCATTTAAGAATGCAGTTTTGACATCAATTTGCCATATCTCGTAGTCATAGAACGCCGCTATGTCTATAAGAATCTAATACCTCTAATGTCAGCAACATGTGAGAACGTTTCTACATAATCAACCCCGTAGAGTTGAGTATAACCCTTTGCTACTAGACGAGCTTTATAGGTTTGTACAATGCCATCCATGTCAGTCTTTTTTTTAAAAATCCACCTTACTCCCAACAGTCCTACAATTAGGAGGAAGATCGACCAAGACCCATACCTTATTGTCTATCATGGATTGCATTTCCGCATTCACAGCATCGAGCCACTTATTAGATTCTGGATCTAACATTGCAGCTTTATAGCTAGTGGGTTCATTAAGATCCCCTAGATTATGCTCCTCCGCCTCTACATTTAGACATAAGCGATTCGGAGCTCGATGTGTCCTTTCAGACCTATGAATCGGAATCACTTCCTCTTGAGGTGGTTCGAAACCTTCAACCTCCATAGGAATTTTGCTAGTGATTTAAGGTGATGTATCTTCATCTTGAATTTCTTTAAGGTCTATGGCCCTCCCACTGACTTTTTGAGTTATGAGATTTTTCTCAAAGAACTCAGCATACCTTGCAACAACAATTTTGTTTTCAGGTGTGAAGTAAAAATAGTAACCCATCGTTTCCTTTGGGTATCCTATAAAGATACACTTAACAGATCTTTGTTGGAGTTTGTCAGGCGTATCCCGCTTCACAAGCGCCTCACAACCCCAGATCTTTAAGTAAGACAAGTTATGAACTTTTCCATACCATAGTTCATATGGTGTCTTATCATCCTTCTTGGTTGGAATCATTTTTAGAATGCGTGCAGCAGACTCTAGAGCATAATCTCAAAAGGATAACTACAGAATTGTAAGATTCATCATAGATCGAACCATGTCTAACAAAGTACGATTTCTCCTTTCAGACTGGCGTGTCTGAAAGTGTAAGCTGCTGGACAATTCCATAAGCTTTCAGATAATCTTTAAACTCTTGGCTTATATATTCGCCACCTCGATCTGATCGAAGAGCCTTGATTTTCTTCCCAAGTTGATTTTTCACTTCATTCTTAAACACTTTGAATGTTTCAAAATCTTCATGTTTATGTTTAAAGGAGATAAAACATAACATAATGTACGATATAACCATCCGTGAAATGATAATGAAGCTAGTTAACATCTTTTCTTGACAATCATTCCTAAATATGAACTCCCCCACAAACACATTATGTATTATTCCAAGAAGATCATTCTCCCTTTTCGGGATGATGTGGAAACGTTTTTCCTTGACATCTTCCCCGAAAAACAAGATACAGCATTGATTACATGACTAAATCAACTTTAATTTTAAAAGCCCTCACTTGTTTGCAAGCTTTTACAATACGTTTCCTGCTTTATAATGAGCAAGACAGGCATGCCACAGATAAGTATTAGGTCCACGTTATGTTTTGTCTCTATATTGCTAACATTAAAAATATAATAACATTTGGTACAAGATCATGCTTATCAATTTCATAAATAACCATTACTTGGGAATAATCATTAAAATAATAGAACATTGTTCTTAGAAACTTGAAATTACTCCAAAATCCATAAAAGCACTGGACAAATCCAATTTCTACCAAACAGATGAACTAAAACAACACCACTAGGAATAGAAGGTGCGTAATACAATGTCCTAAAAAATAACAAGGCCATTTTATAAAACCTAAGTCATCACTCAAATGAGGCTTCCTACTTGTTTCAAGCTTCCTAACTCCTCTAAGACCATGTTTGTGATACAAATATGAGTACCACAACCAGTGTCATACACCCAGGATTTAGTAGAAAAAGAAAATAATTCTATTATGAAGATATCTGAAGAACTGACAGTGCCAACTTGCTTCATCTTCTTACCAACTCAATCAAAGGAAAGTAGGACAATTGACTCTTACAATGAACCCACCTTCTTTGGGCAGTGGTGACATACGTCATTCTTTCCCCCCCCGGTGCTCTTTAAAAGAAAGGTTTAAGGTTTTCAGGCTTAAGGGGTGTATACTTATTATCCTTTCCCTTGCCTTTCCCTTTACCCTTCCCTTAAGCATTAAGCGATTTCTTATTGGCTTTCTGGATTCTACCACCTTGAATCGCCATTACTTGTGTGTAACTGCCTTTTTAAAGTAAAACCCTATTCATAACTCAATAAGCAATTCATGTATTTCACCAATCATCATCCCCATTTATGCTATATTGGTAGTTTCTTATCAAAACTAGCAAAAGTCACAAGTTAGGCCATTCATAATTAAAAAAACACAAAGATCTCATGGGAGCACAAACTAAACGTCCAGTTGCGCCACAATAATTCTTTCATCTTAATGACAAATGGTCACTAATTTACTCCTCCTTTTTTTGCAAGCATTGGTAAGAATTGGATTAGGATCAAACCGCTCCACTCATAGCATATATTCTAATACCTGGATTTAAATTCCGAAAGCTATTTCATAAGGTGAGAATATTTTGAGTTGTCCATGAAGTTTCAGTTAGTCATACTTCCCAAACTAAGACATAGCAACCATATGATGACATCATACACCGCAAACCACTGCACAAGTACTCAGAATCGAGGTGGAGTCAGGGTAAATATAGTGCAGTTTCATTACAAACATTTTCTTTCAACTCTCAAGGCCATCTAAAGTTGACGAAAACCAGTCATTGAAATTTGAACCATAAAGTTTCTCTTTCAAACATTAACCTAAAATCCGAATGGTTTATGTTTTATACAGGTAGTTCCACTTACAAAAACATAGTAAAGTTCAAGAATTAGCATTTTCGATAACACTCCTTGAAGAAAATTAACTACCCATATTTAAATAAATAAACAATTAATTTTCTAAAGGCTAGGACCCTACTTGACATACCACCCTGACCAACATTCAGTTGATTCACTAGTGATTAGGTGTATTCAAAAGGTAATTGACTATCAATAATTGCCACCAGATGTAATACCCAAAACCCTTATTTACTTACTTTATTATAATATAATAAACTCAGTAAAGTCAAATTTTCAACCCTCCTATGCCTCAAATTTAGGGTCGTACACTCGACCACTAAACCCGATTTAAGTCTACCAATTCAAGAACTGTGATTATGTCACACTAAAACACTCACGAAAAAGTGTAAATATCACCTTTTTGGGAATTATACAAATACATACGTCTCACACATAGTAAAAATCATCTGCAAGTGTTCTTACAAATTGGATGGCAATAACTTATTTAAAAATGGTATAATATTTGACGTGGCAAATATGCACGAAAAAGCATGCATACATCTTCGTATCATAGATTTTAATAAAAACTTTTACTCAATTAAGTTAAATTATTACGTATCGAACTAATTTCTATACAACTAATGATTAAATAACTGTAACCTTTTAAAAATATTGACGATTCAAACTAGTTTTTAAAAAACATAAATATTTTTATATTTTATCGTCGGAGAAAAGTATTAAAGAATGATTAAAAAACATGTCAAACCATAGACCATCTGCTACTTTTCCTAAATAGTATGCAAGGTAGGAAACTACAACAACGTAAGTCAGTATTATAGGCGTAATAGGGTATCTACAAGACCAGAAGTCTTGATAGTCTCCCCGAACCTTAACCTTCAACTAAGTTATGTAAACTTTTGCCAAATTACGTCATTGATAAAAATAAAACTTTAATTTGATAAATAGCCCATAATAAATCGAATTTCATAATAATTAGTCATGTTTATATTTATTTTTCAAAAAACCCTTTTATTTTCTCACAAGTTCAAACTTAAAATAAAACCAATATAAACACAAAACTAATTCACATAACACTTATTCAAAAACAACACTTAACAATTAAGTCATGCAAATATCAATTATGATCCAAGTTATCTAATAATTAAAACACGTATATATTCATATAAGGCTCCTTTGTCCAATGACTCCGGCCACATCCATCGATATAATCGATTGCGTAAGCCATATACAAATATATACCACATAGCACATAAAATTTAAGCAACTTTTAGGCCCCATTAAGACATAACCAAGGTCTTCCCTAGCTTTTAAAGTCATGGATCTTACCAAATCAAATTTAATGTCTATTTTTTAATCTTGATCATCATATTTGCATAAATCTTTAACAATTAACAAGATTTATATCACATATCCCTCAATGATAAATTGCATGTATTTATCATAGATGTCGTATTAACAATTAATTTAACATAAAACCGATCAATTAATAATTAAACGCATCAAGTTTTATCCATAAAATTTCATACAACCTAGAATTCGTCTAATTAATTTTATAACCAATAAAGATTGAATCTTGATGAACAAAGATCGAATCTTTATGTATAAAACGACCAAAGGGCTTAAAATAATTAATCAAGAACCCTAATCTTGTCAAAATTTTATTACTTATAACTATAAATTCTATACGATGGCTCGTGATGCCACTGTTGGGTTTTTAAATCTATTTAACCATTAAATATATCACGAGTACGCAACGAAAATATTAAACATGTATAGAATTCATAATTAACAAGGGATTAAAGATGTGTACCTTTTAGCAATAAATGTTACATCGCCTTGAATATACGCGTATGTATTATACCACGCGAAACCACTAGGATCAAAAGAATAATCCCTCTAAGTCGACACACACACAATACGTTCTTAGCAAACAACGAGGTATGCTAGTACTAGTAGTGTTTAGCAAACGATCACCTTCGTCTTTGATACAATCAACACACTAGACACCTTCTTTATGTTTGATCGCAACTCAAAATCCTAGAGGGTTGTTTGTTCGATCGCACGACAAGGGAAGGAGAAAACCGAAACCCTTTAAGGGTTGTAGCACCGGTCGAACACAAGGGGGAGCACCAAAAGGTTTTTTTAGGGTTTTTAAGTATTCAAGATATCAGAATAATGAAAACAATAGACCCTTATTTATAACCTTTTTAGCTTGGCATGCAAGCAAGCTCTCCCAATCCATATGGGATTGGGTTCGTCCGACTAGGAAAGAAAAAGGGGCAAACCACAACCTTTCACTATTCAGTTTTTGCATATTAGTCCTTTAACTTTTTAACGACTAATATTATTTCTTGTTAAACATTTAACGATCGTCTGTTAAACACTAATATATTAATCATTGTTTTACATATTAACGTGTGCGTCCCCGTAGCCTCGAATAGATTT
The DNA here is from genome assembly GCA_026074375.1 of Tanacetum coccineum. Taxonomy (NCBI): domain Eukaryota; kingdom Viridiplantae; phylum Streptophyta; class Magnoliopsida; order Asterales; family Asteraceae; genus Tanacetum; species Tanacetum coccineum. The sequence goes on along the minus strand of BQNB010043620.1, from coordinate 25,263 downwards.
TCGAACATATATTATTTATACTTGAACATATTCCAACAACTAGTTATGCTTCAGTCGACTTTTAGGGTTTGACACAATTGGTTCCTATCATTAATTATGTTACATTTAAGGGGTTTTATCAGTTAATTTGTGTTACGTTTTAGATCATTTTTCAAAACAATATAGTAAACTATTGACACAAACAAGCGGTGCACTAGAAGCAAACTTTAAAAATACAATTTATCATATTTTGTGTGAAAGCTTTATTGATTTAAAACTGTGACTAATCGACAGTAACAAAGGAGATTTAATCAAATAATCATACACTTTTTAACAGGTCATTGTAGATAATTAAGTTTATCGGGTTAACCCGATAACCTGATAACAAAATAGTTAAAACCCTAACCTGATCCTATTAGGCTATCGGGTATATCGGGTCGACCCGATAAGCTAAGCTTGACTCGAATCAACCCGACTTTATAAGGCTTTATCGGATTTTGGTCGGGTCAGGTTGACCCGTTTGACACCCCTAGTTATGACATTGAAAACAATAAATGAGCAAACAAGTTTCAAATATTCTCAATAGAACAAAGTAAAAGGTTAGCTCGCCACCACACTAGCAAGCCTCGCCACTTCAATATTTTCGGTATCTCGTTGATTATGCGAGTCAAATGACAACAAAACTGAAAATGAATTAGCCATTGGAAAAGTAAGGCAACGGTCGAGTTTTCATTTTTTTTAAATTTATACCCACTTTCCACTATAAATAACACTTCATTTTAACATTTTAACACACACTTCTCTACCAAAAACTTCATATACTTTTAATATCTCAACACATCTTCTCTACCAAAAAAAATGCCTCAACCACCAAATAAACCCGGTTATTTTACCCATCTTCTCAACTCCAACCCGCAACAATACTCATCTTCTCCGAACCAATCGAATCCGTCTACCCCAGGTTCATAAAACTCAAATTCTTCCTCGCAACCGTATCCTCCTTTTGGAATGCAAATGTCACCCGATCAAGCTTATCACTCACAATTGGCGTATCATCAACAACAACAATACGACTTCTAAAATTACTCGAATCCAAGAAATACTACACCATAATTTTTTTCACAACAATCATCATAACCGTAATATTTTCCACAACAATCATCACAACCACCATTCAAAGTACCATAAGCCAAAGATCCCCGTGATGGTAGGCGTAGACCAAAAAACAGGGAAACAACCCGTTGTCGATTTGGACAAGGGCGATGATGATGACATGGCACCAAAGCGAGCGATTACTCGTTGGAATCGCAACGAAGAAATCTTTGCTAGCCAGAATTGATCGAGCACTCTCAGGAAGCCAATGTCGGAAAAGACCAACAAGATAACGTTTCTTGAAACCTGATTATGGAAGATTTCAACTCGCGAACAATAACTCCTCCTCGTACCAAAAATATGATGACGGGAAAATGGACGAGGATGCACGGTGATTGCCAAAGGTGCAACGCCCTATTTTACAAACATTTAACACGTAAAAGCGGAGAAAGTGATGCTGACTTGGTCGAGAATGCAAAGACGAGTTATATGGAGCGAAATGGTAATAAAAAATTTCAGTTTGATCACGTGTGGAATATATTGAAAAATTACCCCTAATGGAATGCGTCAGGGCCGATTGATGAAGATAATCTCCAAGATCTGTTTGGCCCTGATCCAAGAGAACGTCCCGCCGACAAACAACGGGCCACGAAAAAGCAAAAATCGGTTGACACGTTGAGCACCAGGGGAAGCACCGAAGGGAGCACCAAGGGGAGTCAATCGAAGTCTGTATCGGGGGTTCTATCTCTGGATTATAGACGTAAATGTGATGCCGCTGAAAAAGCGTACGAGGCGAAGAGAGAAAAAGAACTAATCGGGGGGGGGGTGGGAGTGGGGGGGGGATTCTCAGTTAGAGAGCTGGAGTTTCTCATGATCGATCATTCCTCGTTGCCGCCAGCAAAACGAGCCACCATTGAAAGGAAACAAGCTGAAATAATGAGAAAATATCCAGACGCTTAATTTAGTTTTGTATTTTTATGTTTTTATGTTTCGTATCGTTTAATTTGTTTATGTTTCGTATTTTTATTTTATGTTTAGTATGTTTTTATGTTTATGTATTGTATTTTTATTTTTAATGAAATAAATTATGTTTGTGTGAAAAATAAAAAATAAAATAAAATTATGGGTGTGGTTGGCCCGCCCCGCCCCCCCCACCCCATAAGTGAAGAAGATAGGGTGTGTTATGATAAGGAATAATGTTTTGATTGGAGGAGAATGCTGATTGTTGCAGCCCTGTAGAGCCCAAAAAGAAATACATAATTCACCATACCATTTACTCTTAGGGTAATGTTTTGGCCGAAAGTAACTGATGCTGGAACTGGAGATGGAGACGTGAGATGAAGATGGAGAAGATATTATGAAAAAAGATTATATTTTAATAAGCAACATAAGTAGCATTTAATTTTAAGAGATTATGAAAGATTTTTTTTTTATAATCTTATATAAGTTCATTTGCCAAACAAAACTTATATTTTAGATAACTTTTTTTTAAATAATCACAATCTCCTCATAATCTTTGGTACCAAACATACCCATCAGTGTGATAAGCTAGACCAATGAAAGAAAGTATTTGTAATTGTGATACTTGTATATGATTGATGTATAATACAATTATAATCATTTCTATTCAATTTAATCACGTTTTACCAGGTGAAATTAAAAATGAAGACTTGAATTTCTAATAAGTTCTAACTTTTTAATAGAATAAAATAATAAAAGTTATATGCAATATTAAATCAAACAATGTGGTCGTATCTTATAAAAATATACGGTCCATTTTTTTATTTCCAGCTAAGGTTGGTTTTAGTGGTGTAGTGTGAGGTTGTGTAAGAGTCGACGGTCACACGTCACCCCATTACAGGGTTAAAGGAAAAACAAAGATAAATGGTGAGGGTCACGTCATTTGTTTTTGCAAAAGTTGCCCCCACTTTTAATGGATACATTATACATATAATTATTTTTTTTTACCTAATATCACATTATTATCTATAAATACATTCAAACTTTAACATTTTTAAACACAATTTCTTATTTTACCATTTTCTTACAAAATGTCTATAAAACACTTTCTGAATCATAAAACGTCGACAACAAAACTGTTAGGTCTCCAACACAAGAAGTATCACATTCACATAAGTAGAAATATAGAGTGAGAAAGCAAGAAAAGTATAGAGAGAGAGGTGGTAGTGGTAATGATCGGCTAGCACAAGAGTATAAAAGAGAAACAAAAATGGAATTGATTATGACTTGTCTAACACACTTACATACCTTTCTAACATGCTAGGAGGGTCATTGTATAGTAAGAATATCAATAGAAAAACCCTAAGAGGGTTTTAGGGCAGTTAAGGGCCCTTAGGTTGGGCCGAGATTGGTTTTGGATGGGCTTAAGCTCTAAACACGTACAATATTAGCTTATCGACCAAGCCCGAGTTCCCATCTAGTCTATTACATGAGTACACGGTTCCTATCAAGTAATGACCGACAATTTTACTTCTAACAATCTCCTCGTAAGGGGCGGTCATTTAGTCTATAATAAACTATGCTTCCATAAGTTCTTGTGCCTTGTTGTAGTAGACTTGTTCCATCATGCTTTGTGATATTTTCTTTTGAGCCTTTACTTGACTTGATTGTCTTTTTCTTTTCAGTTAGGAATGAGAAAAGAATGCTTAATCATTCTATAGAATTAGGTCATATTGTAATAGTTTGTTTTATTATATTTTATATTATGTAATTTACTAATAGGCCATAATAAGGGAAGTAACCCAATAAACAAGCCATTAGTTAATAGATTAGAAAACTTAGACAATAAGTATAAATACCTTCCCTTGCTTAACAAAGGAGGTAACTCTTCATTTTGTAACACACTTTTCCTCTTCTCTTTAATACAAAATTCCTTTTTTTCATTAAAATCTCTACATCTCTCCCACCCACTATACTTAACCTTTCATACATATGATACAATGCTAAAGTGACCTTATTACAAGTGGTATCATTCGCTAGGAGAGGATCTAGATTGATAATTTGCGAATCAAAGTGCTTAAAACGCGTTTTTATTGATTAAATTTGGATTCAGTACATGCTTTGTGATGAATTCAGCTTTTTTGTGTTATTTTTACTATTCGGCGTTATTTAGCATAAAATTTTACGATTTTGTGTTAAAAAAGTTATTTAGTTGCAAGTTTAACAAAAAGGAAGGGTTCGTTACGTGAGATTTTGTTTATTTGATCGATTATAAGTGATTCGTGATGAATTCAGTAAGGACAATTGGGTTTTGATCGAGTTTGGTGTGCTTAACAGTTGTTATTCATTGATTTCGGCATATTTTCGTGGATAAAGGCGGGAAAGCTAAATAATAACTTGTCTTTATTGGATTCGGTATTGGAAAAACGAGTAAATTTTCAATTCGATAAATAATTGTGTGAATTCGTTGAAAATGGTTATTTTTTAATTAATTCCGGTGTTTACTATATTTGTAAATTCGGTGAACGGTTTATTTTACCGAACTTCGGTGGTTGTACTATTTTTAAATCGGTTGAAACTGTTATTTTGACGAATTCCATAGTTTCGTTATTGAGACTTCAGGCGGTATCATAATATACCGGAATTCTGTGTTATCCTCCATTTCGACTATTCGGTAACTGCTGAATTACCGGATTCGGTATTTCATCATTTTGTGGATTCGGTGATTTGTAGTACACGAATTCAGTATTTGTAAATTTAGAGATTCGGTATTTTGGTTTATCGAATTTGGTGTTTTTCTAGATTAATAATTTGATTTTTCGGATTCGGTGAAAGTTGTGTGAGTTCGGTATATGGGTACTTCGAATTCGGTAATTGACTTTGTCTAAGTAATTTGACTTTGTTGAATTTGGTATAGTGATTTGAAGGACATTGTTTGTTATTAAAAGTTATGAGTATTCAAAATCGCTGTAGTATTAACCGTTAATCATACACATTTTGATTTCACAACAATCATTCTTTATCGTCTTAAAAGACTCTTAAAGCATTGTTCAAACACAGATTATTTAAGAATGACCAGTTCTCCTAATCAATCAATTTCTGATGCTGGTCAAAGAACCGACCTCCAATGCTTAAGAAGGGTAGTTATATTCCCTGGGTGAGTCGGTTTCTACGATATATTGATGGGAAGAAGGATTATGGTAAGATGCTTGAGGATTCGATTTACAATGGTCCGTATAAGATGAAGCCAATCATGGATCCAAGGAATACAACTGGCGATCCTATTGTTAAACCATATCCACGACTTAAAAAAGAGGAAGATCTTACTGGTGATGACAAGAAACGATTTAAAGCAGATATTGATGCAATGAATGCAATTCTACTAGGAATACCAAATGACATCTATAATTTTGTTGATGCATGCAAGACTCCTCAGACTATGTGGCAACGTATGAGAAGACTTATGCATGGAACTGATATAAGCAAGCAGGAGATGACATCCAGACTTATTGATGAGGTGTCATTTTATACACTTTTTTGGAGTCATTTAGCCCCCTAAATCATGCAAATATGCTCAAAATACATGCTTAATCGTTTCTTTATGTGGTTTTAGCACTTGGATGACATTTGGAGTAAATACATGTAAATTGGGCTCACTTGGAGAAGAAACGGACAAGATTACAACTCTACACCAAAGTCGATGAAGAAATTGCTCACATATTGTGGAGACGTCTTCAGAAATACTAGCGATGCCGTCAAATCTCCAAAGAGACGGCGTAAGGAATTTTGAGATGGCGTCAGGACTTAACCGACATAGTGAAACCTTAGAAGATTCGGCGAAGCGACGACGTCAGGATTATAATGCGACGCCATCGCAGCTATTTTCCTATATATACAAACTCGTTTTTAGGGTTTTAAGTGTGGAACTTTTGGGATACGAACTTTATACTTAGGGTTCGAGTTTAGCAGCTGTTAGGTCATTCTTAGGGTTTAAAAACCATTTTGCATCTGCCTTTAACTCATGTTCTAATCAAGTGAAGTCATTTTTCTCTTAATCTTTCAATATGTCTATGTGTTGTTGACTTTAAAAACTCAAACTTGCATTAAAACTTGAAAGTGTTACAAGCTGAAAGTAAAAACTGTAAATAACTGAAAATAAATTAAGTTAAATTAAACACTAAAAACTAGATGCCTCAAAGGCTTACAAAAAGCTCTATTTATAGCCAAAGTTTTTGGACTTGCAGCTTGTGCTTCTTTTTAGAGATAAAACCAAGTGTGCTAGTTGTGTGAGGTGAATCTAGAGCAAATCTCAGCCTTTGATTTCTTTTGAGCTTCTTTGGAGACAATCTCAGCAATCAGAAATGCTTTTGGAGCGGAAGGGATTGCCACATGGACTTTATACAGCTGGGGGGGGACGTAGGGTGATGAAAAGATTTGGATAGGTGTTGAGTGATTTAGCAGGAGAAGTAGTGGATAAAATAGGTGCTTGGCTGGTTTATGGCGGAAGATTGGAAAGGGTTTAATACAATTGGGTTTGTGACAAGGGAGGTTGAAGATGATTAAGGTATGATTTGGTTTGTAACAAGAAAAAGCCCTCCACATCTTTTCTTCTTTTCATTCCTTTTTCCCCTTTCTTTCTTTTTATAAATGAATTTTCCAAATTGCATAATCAGATCCCTAGTGGTTTATAACATTAATATAACTTAGGGGTTTGGCATTTTGACCCCTCAAGTTATATTTTTCATTGCTTTTCTTCTCGGAGTTGACTGACTTTGATTGGGCTTCGTCTCCACACACTTTTCCATCCTCGTGTTCTGTTTGTCGCTTTTTGCTGGTTTTTGTCTATTGTGAGATATCCGTTCCTTGCACAACACAATAGCAAACAAGCATATATTTGGCATTGAGACCGTTTTTGGTCATTTCGCTCGTTTTTAAAGGTAAAAAGGTATTGTGAATAGCACATCCAAAATCCCCCCAAACTAGAGGTGCGTGCCCACGCAATGCTATGAAAGTTAAGCACTCGGAACAAAAATCTCAAACCCTCGACTAATAACTTGAAAAAGTAGCCAAGCTTTTATCAAAGGGAATAAAAGAATCAATAGCCTCGACAATCCCGGTTCTCACAATTTTTATATTTTACACAAACTAACTCTAAATTTATTTTATTTATATTTTTTTTTTGACTTAAACATTTTGAACTTCCTTTATTTATCAACAATGGGATCATAGAATGAGAAACGTTCGTAGAATAATCCACGGACGTCCTGACGGATAATTTCATCGTCCCCGATTTTTTTTTTTTTCACAAGCCCCAAGCTAAGCAATTAAACAAGATCATTGTCGATATAAGTTTAGATGTTAAGCCCTCATAGCTTATGACTCGTGGCCCTTTATCTCCCAACATGGATATATGATTTGAATGTGTGTGCTCGTTTTTACCATAGATCAACTTATTTTCATAGTCATAATTCAAGATGAATCACGACTCAAAGCAACAACTTATTAGGCACTTGTAACTTGATTTTAAACCATAGAACTTTTTGCAACATATTTATCATTTTCATAAGTTCTTAAAGGCGAGAAATGTGGTTGCTTTAGTTGAACACCTACCTATGGGGGGGGGGGGGGCCTCAGTCCCTATAGGATATCACAACCAACGACCAGTGTTCTTAGTTTGAAAACCCACCCCGTTGCTAGCGTAGTGGGAAATCACATCAACACCTTCTTCCTAATATGGCTAAGGATCGTGTCTAGTTGAACCCTCAACTAACCTTTTCTTCCAAGTGAGGATATCACACCACCCAATCCCTAGAAGTAAAGACGTCATAGTTAGAACCCATCACGTGGTTACGTATGGGATATCACGACACATCTTTTACTAGCTCCATATATCAATGTATGCTTCATTGGCATAATTACAATATTCGTGCATTCATACTTCATTCATGCTTCTTTGGCATTTTATCTTTCGAAACCTTGCTTTTAAAGAATCAAGTTACAAATTTGAAGCTTTTTCTGAAAACATCGATTGACTTAGTTGAACAAGCACGTATGATTAGGTGGATTAGAAGCTTATGGGAGAAAAAGAACACAAGTTATTCATATAAGTTTTGAGACGAATCTTGCTTAACACATAAACTTATATTTAACTCTATCATTTCTTGTTCTTCACCTTTTTAAAATTCAAGCAATAGAATCGGAAAGCTCGGCCTGAAGTGAACTAGCTAGGGCGCAATCGCCCGAGCGAGTCAAAAATTATTCCTCAATTCTACCTAAAGAAAGTCAAAATTGTGACAAAAAATTTTTTTTTTTTTTGTTTTTGGCAAAAATTTTGTGAACAAGTAACGGGATTACGTGGTAACAATTGCAGCAGGCAACAATCAATAAACGAAGATACTGTATTTTGAAAATGCTTAAAGTGCCCCCCCCCCACCCCCCCCCCATCAACATAGTGCAAGTTTGAGCTATTAGGTATCTTCGATTTGATTGTTGCCTGCTGCAATTGTTACCACGTAATCCCGTATTTTCACCAAAATTTTTGCCAAAAAAAAAAAAAAAAAAATTTTTGTCACAATTTTGACTTTTCTTTTGGGTAGAATGAGAATAATTTTTGATCGTTATTCTGCAATAAACACATGGGTTGCATGGAAAAGTATAAACGCTTGTTTTCAAAGCATACCAGAGAGCTTTTGAACACAAAACAACTCAATTAAGAAACTTAACACTTGGGATTATAAAGTGACTTTAAAAACTCAAACTTGCATTAAAACTTGAAAGTGTTACAAGCTGAAAGTAAAAACTGTAAATAACTGAAAATAAGCTAAGTTAAATTAAAAACTAAAAACTAGATGCCTCAAAGGCTTACAAAAAGCTCTATTTATAGCCGAGTTTTTGACTTTCTCTTGTGCTTCTTTTTAGAGATAAAACCAAGTGTGCTAGTTGTGTGAGGTGAATCTAGAGCAAATCCCAGCCTTTGATTTCTTTTGAGCTTCTTTGGAGACAATCTCAGCCATCGAAATGCTTTTGGGAGTGGAGAGGGATTGCCAACATGGACTTTATACAGCTGGGGGGGAATAGTAGGGTGGATGAAATGATTTTGGTAGGGTGTTGAGTGATTTTGCAGGAGAAGTATGGGAGTAAAACAGGGTGCTGGCTGGTTTTGGCGGGAAGATTGGGAAAGGGTTTATACAAGTTGGGTTGTGACAGAGGGAGGTTGAAGATGATTAAGGGTATGTTTGGTTTTTGTACAAGAAAAGCCCCTCCACATCTTTCTTCTTTTCATTCCCTTTTTCCCCTTTCTTTCTTTTATAAATGAAGTTTCCCAAATTGGCATAATCAGTCCCTGTGGTTTATATAATAATATAACTTAGGGGTTTGGCATTTTTGACCCCTCAAGTTATATTTTTCTTTGCTTTTTCTTCTCGGAGTTGACTTGACTTTGATTGGGCTTCGTCTTCACACACTTTTCCATCTCGTGTTCTGTTTTGTCGCTTTTTGCTTGGTTTTTTGTCTTTTTGTGAGATATACGTTCCTGCACAACACAATTAGCAAAGCAAGCATATATTTGGCATTTTGAGACCGTTTTTGGTTATTTTAGCTCGTTTTTAAAGGTAAAAGGTATGTGTGATTAAGCACATACCAGTTGTCTGATTAATTACTGTTCTTCGCTTCTCTTTAACATGCTAGGATAGATCTATTAGTATTTACTTATGATTGCATGAAACTTAGTTTGTAGATCCTCTTAATATTTCTTCTTGTGATGGATGCGCGCGTTAGGCTCTAGAAAACTTGCTATAAAATATTACATTCGCATAGATGTCTAGGGAAACGTAATTGTGTAGAAAGGATACCATCGGTAATAGTCTTCATACTACCTTACCCCTAATATGGTTGATCCCTTTTAAGTGTTTTAATGCATGCAGTATATTCTTAGGGGCCTTGTAATAGTCTTTATACTACCTTACTTGTGCGTTGCCTTAATAGAATATTACATAGACGGCGGATTCATGTAATTCGTTCATGACCTAGGAAATACTTACATAGATCATCACAAGTGTGACAAAGCAATAGGATTAGGAGAATCAAACTAAGGATTAGTGCATGATTAAGTAAATACGTTTGTTTACCTATACGAGTTTCCACCAAATTTAGTTTTGATTTAATATTAGTTTAATTAGTTTAAAACCAAAACCACCTCTTAAAACCAAAATTTTACTTGCTTTCCAAAAATATAAAAAAAATACAAAATATTCTTCTTTCATCCCTTAGATCTTAGTTAAGTTTATTTTAAGCCTTCACACATTATTCCCCTAGAGAACGATAACAACCCTCGAGTCCTTGCTATACTACATTGCAACGATTAGGTCTCCTGCTTAGGGAGTTGAAAACCTGTTGTGTTACAACGACCGCATCAAGTTTTTAGCGCCGCTGTGTAAGGAATAATATAGGTTTCAAATTTAATTTAGCTTAGGTCTACTTGTTTGATTCCTATCAAGTGATATTTTAATTTCTGTCAATCAGCTTTCTTGGAGTCTATCTTTTCTTTGTTCCCTTTGTTTTGTAAAAATATTTTTCGTTGACCTCCATGGAAAACAAAAATCCTATCCATACTCTTGGAGATTACTCCAGACCTAGCCACGAGGGCTATTGAAACACCATTGAGCTCCCCGATGGGAACAATGTGGTGCCTCTGCGATCCAACACCATCCGGTTGGTGCAAAACGGATGCTCATTCCACGGACTTCGGTCCGAGGATCCAAACTAACATCTTAAGGATTTTCTAAAACTTGTGGACTCACTTGACCTTGATGTTGCAAATAGGGAAAGGACGCGCCTGCGTTTATTTCAATTTTTCCTTCGCGATCAGCTAGCATTGTGCTTTAAACGTCTTCTGCAAGACCCAACTCCCACTTGGGAGGATTTACTACTCGTTTCCTTGCTCAATTCTTTCCACCAGAAAGGACTGCAAAACTTTAAAATGACATCCTGATGTTCCAACAACATCAAGGTGAATCTATTTCTGAAGCATGAACTCGTTTTAAGGACTCACTTCAAAAAGTCCCTCATCATGGTATCGATCTTTGGCTCCAAGTCCAAATCTTTTATGACCATGTCAATCCTGCCATAAGGCAAACCATCAATCAAGCAGCTGGTGGTAAACTACGTGATAAAAACGCTGAAGAATCCTGGGCATTATTGGAGGACCTTGCCCTATATGACAACGAAAGTTGGAATGACCCAAGGGACTTCGCTAAACCGGTCAAGGAAATCTCTTTACCTCAAGATGTCCTGAGTACATTCGACCGTCGTCTCATCGAGCTTGAAAATCAAGTCCAATGCTTGATGGAAGCTCATCTTGCTCCCAAATCATCCATTCAAGTGAACAAAATCACTTCTTCATGCGAGATCTGTAGTGGTCCCCAATACACTCAATATTGCATGGAAAATCTTGAGCAAGCTTTTGTTGATTACGCATCCCTACATACCAATGAAGAGGGAGGCAAGTGGTACACTTACAAACCCGAGCAAAACAACCTTGGTGACTCCTATAATCCGTCATAGAAAAGTCACCCAAACCTTAGGTGGAGGCAACCTCAAAATTCTCAAAATAATTTTTAAAACCCATTAATCGTTTTCAGCACAACAGTTCGATCCCAAACCGCTCTCTCAACAACAATCCTCAAAATTTTAATAATTAGTCAAATCTTGAAGGATTGGTATCCATCTTTATGGCATCTCAAAACACCAGATTGTCTAAATTTAAAGCCGATTTCAAACAACAACAAAGCGAGATGACCAATAAAATTGACACAGTCTTGAAGGCCATCAATGATCGAATAACGGGAACACTCCCAAGTGACACGGTTAAGAACCCGAAGCTGAATGTTAACTTCACATCTCCAGTTTTGTCTGCTCGTTCTTACCCAACAAAATACCCTCAATACTCATCCCATATCCACAGTTCGATCA